>PISW01013068.1:0-28315 GCA_004023785.1 Mungos mungo | reverse complement strand
CATATTTTCCTTTTTGATCGAATGTTCTGAATATATCTGATATACTCACCTGATCTAATGTGCCATTCAAAGACACTATTTTCTTATTGATTTTCTGTCTGAATGATCTATTCATTGATGTAAGTGGGGGTGTTAAAGTTCCTACTATTACTATCAATTTCTCTTGTTATGTCTGCAAATATTTGCTTTGTGTATTTAACTTCTCTAATGTTGGTTGCACAGATGTTTACAGTTGTCATATTCTTTGGTTGGATCAATCCATTTAATATCTTGTAATTCCCTTCTTTATCTCTTGTTACAGTCTTTAAGTCTGTTTTGTCTCATATAAGTATTGCTACTCTAACTTTTTATTTCTTTTCTTTTTCTTAATAGTTTATTGTCTAATTGGTTTCCATATAACACTGAGTGCTTCTCCCCACAAGTGCCCCCCACCATGACCATCACCCCCTCCCTCTCCCTTCATTCCATGGTTTGTTTTCAGTATTCAGTAGTCTCCCTTAATCTGTGTCCTTCACTCTCCCCCATTCTCTTTCCCCCTTCCTCTCCCCATGGTCCCCTGCCAGGTCTCTCCTGTTAGACCTATGAATGCAAACATATGGCATCTATCCTTCTCTGCCTGACTTATTTCGCTTAGCATGACACCCTCAAGGTCTGGTTTCTCTTCACATCATATAAATCTTCCACCCTTTTCTAACTTTTTATTTCTTTTTTTTTTTTTTGGTTTCCGTTTGAAAGGCAAATATTTTTCCATCCCTTCACTTTCAGTCTTTATGTGTCTTTAGGTGTTAGGTGAGTCTCTTGTAGGCAGCATATAGATATGTATTAATTTTTTTAGCCATTTAACCACCTATACCTTTTGATTGGAGCACTTTAGCCATTTACATTTACAGTAATTATTGATAGGTATATGCTTATTGCCATTTTATTATTATTATGTTATTTGCTTCTTTTTTTGTAGTTCTTGTCTTTTCTTCTCTTCTTGTTCTTTCTTTGTGATTGATGAGTTTCTATAATCATGTGTTTGGCTTTCTTTCTCTTTATTTTGTTGTATATTTATTATAGGTTTTGTGTTTGTGGTTACCATGAGGTAGAATTGTTTTCTTAACTTCATTTTCAGATTGTTTATTGCAAGTGCACAGGATTAAAATTGATTTTTGTGTATTGAATTTTATTCTTCAAGTTTGCTTTTAAGTCTTGTTTTTAAACTGTTAAAACCTACAATCTAGGACTAATGTCATCCCACTACCTAAGGAAATATTTTTCTTAGTTTCTTTCTGATAACCAATGTATTAGGAAGGTCTTCCCACTCCTGTAGTGACACACAAACTATTCCCTTCAGTGTGTGAGCTCCAGGGATTTCCAAGCTGCTCCTTTGTAGCTCTTTCCCCAGGTTTGGTAAATTTTCCCCATTTCTATACTAATCAATACTCATCCAAAGAGTTGTAGAGAACCATCGACAGGTCTCTTGACTTCTATATATATAGTTTTCTCCTGTCTGATATTCAGCCCCATACTGCGGTGCTTTGGCATACCTTTACTCACCAAACTCCACACCCAAAAAATGAATAATCCGGTGAAGAAATGGGCAGAAGACATGAATAGACATCCAGATGGCCAATAGGCACATGAAACGATGCTCAGTGCCACTCATCGTCAAGGAAATACAAATCAAAACCACACTGAGATACCACCTCACACTGGTCAGAGTGGCTAAAATGAACAAATCAAGAGATGATAGATGCTGGCGAGGGTGTGGAGAGATGGGCACTCTCCTACACTGTTGGTGGGAATGTAAACTGGTACAGCTGCTCTGGAGAACAGTGTGGAGGTTCCTCAAAAAACTATCGATAGGACTCCCCTATGACCCAGCAATAGCACTGCTAGGGATTTATCCAAGGGATACAGAAGTGCTGACACATAGGGGCACATGTACCCCAATGTTCATAGCAGCACTGTCAACAATAGCCAAATCATGGAAAGAGCCTAAATGTCTATCACCTGATGAATGGATCAGGAAGATGTGGTATATATATACAATGGAGTATTACATGGCAATGACAAAGAATGAAATCTGGCCATTTGTAGCAACATAGATGGACCTCAAGGGTGTCATGCTAAGGGAAATAAGTCAGGCATAGAAAGACAGATCCCATATGTTTGCACTCATAGGTCTAACAGGAGAACAGGAGAATCCTAATGGAGGACCATGGGGAGGGGAAGGGGCAAAAAGATCTGGGGAGAGAGAGGGATGCAAAACCTGAGAGACTATTGAATACTTAAAACTAATGGAGAGTTGAAGAGGGAGGGGGATGAGGAAAAGAGGTGGTGGTAATGGAGGAGGGCACTTGTGGGGAAGAGCACTGGGTGTTATATAGAAACCAATTTGACAATAAAATATTTTTTAAAAATTTAAAAATTTAAAAAAAGAAAGAAATTCAGTCACTTCAACTTTGTGAGACTGCAGAGATTTAGTTGTATTCCCTTTCCCTATCCTGTGACCAGGAAATTCTCTAGGCAGTGAACTAGGAACTTGTATGGCTCATATCATTTGGTTCCCTTCTCTAGGATCATTGTCTAGTGCTGCCAGTGGTCCCTCATTGCCAGAAGCAGAAGTTCTTCCCTCTTACTCTTTTAAAATAATATTAGTAAAGCTTTGTACATTAGAGTGGATTTTCTTTTTAGAGTTAAAGAATCATTCAGAACCATGTTAATTTAATAATAGGTTCCAAACTATGAGTGACTAAAAAGGAATGAGAGTCATTTTCTCATGCAGCTGGCAAACTAATTTTTTTCTGTATAGGTACAGGACACAATATCCAATCCTAGGGCTCCTTTATGATGACTATGAATAT
Source organism: Mungos mungo (assembly GCA_004023785.1). NCBI lineage: Eukaryota > Metazoa > Chordata > Mammalia > Carnivora > Herpestidae > Mungos > Mungos mungo. The sequence continues at coordinate 25,463 of PISW01013068.1, read as the reverse complement.
ATACCACCAGTTAGTGACACACAGACTACTGTGATTGAAAAAACTGAAGACAAATGGACTTGTGTAAGTTCACTTGGGCATTTATAGTCATTATTTGTAGAAATTTATATATATCCTATGTATAACAAATAGCCTTCAAAAACTGGCAAAATATCAAAGCAAACTAAAATCTTCCAGTTTTATTTTCTCTTAAAGACTTTTCCATGTTTTCCTTAATGATATATAGTGTGAATTAAGAAACTTTGAAATGATTCACACATGGATAATATAATTGTTATTTAACTGATTTCATTCAAATTTTTTAAAATACCTCCTTTTTTCTAAAGCAGGTAGACAGAGATGAAAAATGACAGATGGATAAGAGGCATGTTTTAATAGAATTTGTATTGCAGTCTTGAATGTGGTACTTATTCCTGTAGATGGAAACTTTTTAATATTTTGGAAAAGAGGTGTGTCTGTTTTCCTCAATAGATTGCAAGATCCCCCAGCTTTAAATCCCAGTTATAGTGATGCTGATGAAGAATACTTTATAAGTCAGGTACTCTAATACCTACCTTCTATAACATCCTCCAAGATGAAAAAGTGACATGGACCTTAGCATCTTTCTAAGTGATCCAATGCATTGCTAAGGTGGCTAATTACTAAAACCCTGTTCTTATAAAAGACTGAAGCTACTTTCTTAAAACTCTTACTTTTGTTCTGCTAACCTTTAAAGTAGTGAACATCAAACAGGGGATATATCCACCCTAGTGCAGCGGCTGTCCTAGGGGACATTTAGCAATGTTTGGAGACATTTTTTGGTTTGGGTACTATTGGCATCTGGTGCGTAAAAGCCAACGATGCTGCTAAGGATCATACAATGAGCAGAACAGTCTCTAATAGCAAAGAATTGTCCAGCCCAAAATGTTAATACTGCTAAGGGCTGAGAAATCCTGCTAACATGACAGAATCACCATTAGGTTTTCTTCCTAATTATATGTTCTATACTACTGCTAAGAGATTTTAACAGTAAACCAATGATAATAATTGGAATGTATGATATTTCTCAGGTGAAAATAATGGACAGAAAAACAACATTGAGAATCACTGCTTTAAAAACACACAGAATCTAACTTTAACACTGAAAATTACAACCTTTGTTTTGTTATGTTAAAAACTGCTTAAGTGCTAAAAACAGATAAAACTAAGTTATGGCTATTAAAATAATCAGTATCACAGTATCAGTACCATGAGGGCAGGTCCTGATTGGAAGGGAGCATAAGGAGGATTACTAGGTTTTTAATATGCTGTTACTCGATCTGTGTAATGGTCACATATGAGTGTTCAGCTTGGAAAAAATAATTTAGTTGTATACTTATATGTGTACTTTTTCTATAGGCTTATTATACTTGAATTAGTTTTAAAATGCCTAAGTATGTATACCATGATAAGCAATAGGTAAATACACAAATGTCAATTATTCGGCAGAACCTTTTGATGAAATTTTAAAATTCCAGATTTATAGTTAATAAAATACTGCAGACATATTGTTAATAAATTATTGCTGATATATAGTTAATAAAATTAAGTCTATGTTAAGTAACTCTCTCTAAAAATGATCTTTTAGATGAAAAAGCTCAAATATTTGAATAAACAAAACTTTCAAAAAGTTTTTAGCCTTGAAGCCCTTCTCTTAACTACAATCAAGCCACCAATCTTGATTATATGGCTGTCTATCACCAATGAAAGTAACCAACATTTGGTAGCTCCCCCACCAAATAACAGTTTGTGCTTTGACGTATGTTGTGTTTCTCAGTCCATTAGTTACCTGAGAACTATTTATTACAAATTAAATGATGAAGCATACTTGATGGACCAAGAACCAGATGAGTAGCAAGACAAATTCATCATAGAATTTAAAATTTGTCACTCAGAGATTACATGACACTGAAATTTAACATTGAGAAGCAATTGCTGCTAATAACCACATGTGCCCAAAAGGTAGTATCAATGTGAGGACTTGCCAAAAAAAAGGTCTACATCTACATCAAACTTGATATTTGAAGGGGATTAGGTACTGAGAGCAAGTTCAAAATATATTTTAGTAAGTTCACATATGATAGATCTATATTTATTAACAGATATATTTGGACATATTTAACCTGTAAATAAGACATCAAGGAAGAATTCTATTCAATCTTTTCTTAAGTTATCGAAACATATACCTTGACTAAAGTCAGATAGACCATTGTTTCAATGAATATACATATAAAATGTTACCACAAAAGTGCAATACATCTCCTTTGGTTTAATATGTATCAATTTAAATCATTGTCCAAAAATGTGTCGCTACAAAAAATATCTTAACTGAATTATGAACCAATTGTAAGTTAACTTTATTTTTCTTTTTCTAGCCATGAATGGATCTCGAACTCAAAGGAGTTTTGTTTGTATGTGTCTACATTAGTATTTTGTTATTTTCCATAACTAAAGGCCAATCAAAATTTTGAACCATGTGACTACCCAGTGAATCTAATGGAATGAATTAATTCTGCAAATGAGTTTCTCCAGTCAGTTATGAAATCTGAGTCCTTTCTATTACATTTTTGCATTCAATATAGCAACATGCTGTTTGTTTAATTTTCCATTCCAGATTCTGTAGAACATAATCCACTGGTTTTCAAAAGGGTGTTTCCTAGACACTGAATTGATTTGTTGGGGTAGAGACTTTACAAGGTATTATTAGAAGATTTTCTCTGATGTTAGATGTGCAATTCAGAGACAAAATACTGTTTCTTAACCAAAAAAAGAGAAAAATATTGAGTTAAAAAAAGTTTAACTAGTATATGGTATATACAGCATATATTTGCTTTTATCACATTAAACCTGTGACTAAAAGAGATACTCTATTACATGCTATTTATACCTCTTGGAGACATAACGAAATCAAAGGTGATGGTTAATTTCATTTCGCAGGGAAGTAGGATAATATATTTTAAAGTAACTAAATCCACTACCTTAGTATTATACTATTATGGTTCTAAGTAGATATCATAGATTTGGCTTGGCAAACCTGTTCTTTCAAAGCATATCATTCCCAAATGAGCCTACCCACTTCTTTAAAAATATGTAATATATTGCAGTAGTGGATAGAAGGCAGGCAGGCATTTTTACAGAAGTACAAAACATGTAACATTGCATTGTATAAAGGCTTAGGGAATACAAAGAGTAAGAACAAATACTTGCTATCTATATCCTATTTGGGAAAAAAGATTTTATAGTAGAGTATTTAATGCATTTAGAAGTTGGTTGAGTAATTGGGTTCTAATGACTTTACAAAGTAAATTATTTTCCAAATAAATAAGTAGATAAAAATAAAACCTTAATTTAAACCCCTTTGGCTAAAGTTAAGAATTGGCAAAAATTAAAATATTTGCATTTGACAAAGTATAATTAAGGCAAAAAACAATATTTGGGTTACATGGGAATAAGGTTTTGCACTGAAATATCTGCATAAAATTGGCATACCTTATAATTATATGTTAATAATTATTCATTATACTAATAAGCCATTAAGGTAAGAACAGATGAGAAATTACACTAAATCAAACCATAAATGAGGAGATAAATGCTTTTAAAATTCTTATATAAATATTAAAAAATGTTTTGATATGAAGCCAGGAGCTTTATTTTATTATCTTAGTACATTGACTAAAATGTTAAGTTTTATGATGTGGATTAATACAATTCCAATTTTATCAGTATTTTGTGATAGAAAATGTTAATATTCTTCATGAGCTATATAGTCCTTACATTTTTTCCCCAGGGCAGTTTCTCCTCTGCTAACTACACATACATGTAACTATAACAAAATTATGCCACGTTATCTACCTATTACACATGATAAAATGGAAGGTTTTAGTAGGCTGATAAATATGGTAGTCATGATACCCTAATGTTTGAAAATTAGAACAAGTGTGATTTTCCTAAAATGTTCTTAAATAAAAATCACAATGTCCAAAATTTGGGACAGTTAAGTCAACAGTTCAGTGACTCACTTGATCCATACATAATGGATGGGTATTATAACAAGGTGCTCATTATACTTAAACTTAAATGTATGTATCCCTTTTCCAATTTGTGGTTAAGATCAATAAAAATAGTAGTGATATTTTTCCTCTCACAAGTTTCACACAGCTTATCTTTGAAAATTGCAAAGATATTGTCAAGTGAGAAATGCCTGTTTATCTAATTTCTATTCCAGTATGTTTTGCTTTAGATATCAAATAAAATGGAGACTGTGCAATTACATGCAAGGTAATTTGTTTGAGTGCCTTTGTTTAGGCACCTGGGTGGCTGTTGATTGAGCATCTGACTTTGCCTCAGATCGGGATCTAATGGTTCATGAGTTCAAGCCCTGAGCCCTGCATCAGGCTGGCTGCTGTTTACTCAGAGTCTGCTTCAGGTTATCTGTGTCCCTTCTCTCTCTGCCCCTCCCCTGCTGGTTTTCTCTCTCTCTCTCTCTCTCTCTCTCTCTCTCTCTCTCTCTCTCTCTCTCTCTCTCTCAAAAATAAATAAACAGTAAAAATATGTTAAGTATCTGTATGGTCTTTGTGGAGGTCCTAGCAGGAAACATATTTTTAGCTAGCTGTTTATTTTCATCACGAAGTTATCATGGGAATGTTTATGTTAGAACTAACAAGTACAACCCTGTTTTTTTAAACGACTAATGTGAACTACTAGTGACAACACTGTAACATAGTTGGACCTCTTGTTGATGCAGGTTTCTGCTTTAAATGAGAATTTCTTTGCTTATAAATTTAGTCTTTCAATTTCCATAACAAATTGTTTCACATGTTTGTTTCTCCCTAACAAAAAAACCATTCTCACTTATTTCCATTATTGTAATATATAGAGATGACATGTAGACATAATTCTTTTGAAAGTAAATAATAAGCTGTGAAAAGACTTTTCTCTACAAAGTACCTGACCCTCACAACACACCATTATTAAATTTATTGGATTTCCATGGTACTTTTTTCAATAAAAATATGAAGTATCTCATGCTCATCCAAGAATACATAACATAGTAAATACAATATTTTTAAATGTAAGGAATGTAATAATAATTACATGTCTTAATAACACCATTAACATTTAGTGAAAAATAACACATAACTTCTTTTGAGTCTACAAAGGAACACTGGAATTGTTATAAAACATAATGAAACGATAACCAAGCAATACTGGTAATCTTGAATTGGTCTCTTGTAAATGAGATGTCATTAAGTCCAGAGTCTTTATGTTTGGTTTCCCATCCCAAAACATTAAAATAATTTTGTTATTAAAGTTTATGTTCCGAGATCCTTTATGTTAAGGGATAGCCTTTGCCATATGCTTTGCCTCAGTAATTGCTATGCTAACACAATCAGTATTGAGCACTCCTAGCTCATGTGTGCCAAGATGAAACAGACCAATTTATTAAAATTGGAGCATATATAAGGTTTTTGAAATGGTTTCCTAAAGGGTTCTGATAACTCACCCATGTTATGATAGGTACGTGGTGCTGAGATCTAGGATGACAGGGTTTTGGACTCAGGAGGTGACTGGGACATACATTATGGGTTGAAATGGATAGTTTCAATACTGCCAATTGGTCCAGATTTTAAAATGTTGTAACACTCTCTTTGGAATAGTTACTCGGATAATGCTCAATAGAAAGGAACAGCAACTGGAACAAGACATATGAAAACATTTTTAGTTTAGGGTACCTAGTGCTAGACCATTGACTCTACAAATTATACAATTTCTTCTGTGAGGCCTCCAAGTTCCAAAGAACAATATCCAGTTCTTGTTCTAGGATCCAAGGCCCTAAGAGACCTTTCTTAAGCAGTGTCAACTTTACAAAGCTAAGTCTTTTGGAAGGACAGGATGGAGCTGAACAAAGTTGGGAAGATTCTCTAATCCAATGATATTCTAGGGTTCTAATGTAGTTCTGTATTTTCTCTAAATGAAGCCTTATTAATCTCAAGAACATTATTGAATAGAATTCCAAGTCTAGCTGGTTATTTTCCTTGATTCTCACAAGGGAAATAGAAAGATCTGAATAAGGTGATTCTTTTGCCCCCCTCCCCCATGAGAAGTAATTTTTCCCCCTGGAAGCAGGCACACTTAAGAATTGTGTTATATTTTCCTTCCAAAACTTTTAAAAAGATGTCAGAGATTTAGTTCAAATTAAACCACTGGGAGAAGGGGATCTTAAATTAAACCAGTCAGGGGTAGGTAGGTAGGTAGGTGAGAGGAAGGGTGAGGAAGAATATAAGTGAGACAAAATTGTCCATGAAGTGATGATTGCTAAAGCTTGGTAAAACTTGGTGATAGCTATCTAGGGCTTCATTATACTCTAACTTTGCAAACAGTTGAAAATTTCCTGCAGTAAAAGTTATCATATATATATCATACTTACCTTTAAGGGCAGTTCAAGGTCCAAACTGGTGGTTGTCCTGTATGAGACATGAGTTGAATTTGAAAGCCCTACCTGAGTAACAATTCAAATCCTTTCCTTTCCATCATGATATACGCCATTTAGAAGTGGCAATCAGACAAATCCATCTCCACATGACTGTGAACTGTTCTGGGAGAATTACTTTTTAGCAATTCTCAAATTATTTCTCCTTCTTATAAAGGTACTTTGACTTGCATTTTTAGATGAAATCTGTTTTTCCATTTAAGGTGGGCCTGGGTTGGTAAAATATGTATTTTTTAAGACAATCTTGTTTGTAACATGGGCTGAATTCTTATCTGTTGTATCTTGACTGAAGTTTTCTAGACCCAATTTATAAATGAAAGAAAGAAAACGCATCTATTTTTCTCCAGCTACACTGTAACTATGAACACTGGAATTACCTCTTCACATGGCTCTCTGCTTCTTTAAGCTTCTCTACAATGCGTCCCTAACATAACCTCCAGAGTGATCTTAAAAAGTATGGTATTGGCAAAAAAACAGACTAATGGAATAGAATAGAAAATCCAGAACTGGACCCACAAGTATATAGCCAATTAATCTTTGACAAAGCAGGAAAGAGTGTTCAATGGAAAAAAGACAGCCTCTTCAACAGGCGGTGTTGGGAGAGCTGGACAACAACATGTAGAAAAATGAAATTAGACCACTTTCTGACACCATTCACAAAAATAAACTCAAAATGGATAAAGGACCTGAATGTGAGACAGGAAACCATAAAAACCCTAGAGGAGAAAGCAGGAAATAGCCTCCTAGATCTCAATCGCAGCAATTTCCTCCTCGACACATCCCCAAGGGCAAGGGAATCAAGAACAAAAATGAACGACTGGGACCCCATCAAGATAAAAAGCTTCTACAATGCAAGGGAAACAATCAAAAAAACTAACAGGCAACCGACAGAATGGGAAAAGATAGTGACAAATGGCATATCAGATAAAGGGCTAGTATCCAAAATATACAAGGAGCTCACTAAGCTACATACTTGAAAAACAAATAATCCAGTGAAGAAATGGGCAGAAGACCTGAACAGATATTTCCCCAAAGAGGACATCCAGATGGCCAACAGGCACATGAAACAATGTTCAGCGTCACTCATCATCAGGGAAGTACAAATCAAAACCACACTGAGATACCACCTCACACCAGTCAGAGTTGCTAAAATGAACAAATCAAGAGAATAGAGATGCTGGCGAGGATGTGGAGAAAGAGGCACCCTCCTACACTGTTGGTGGGAATGTAAACTGGTGCAGCCACTCTGAAAAACAGTGTGAAGGCTCCTCAAAAAACTATCGATAGAACTCCCCTATGACCCAGCAATAGCACTGCTAGGGATATACCCAAAGGATACAGAAGGGCTGATGCATAGGAGCACATGTACCCCAATGTTCATAGCAGAACTTTCTACAATAGCCAAATCATGGAAAGAGCCTAAATGTCCATCACCTGATGAATGGATCAAGAAGATGTGGTATATATATACGATGGAGTACTACATGGCAATGAGGAGGAATGAAATATGGCCATTTGTAGCAAAGTGGATGGACCTCGAGGGTGTCATGCTAAGTGAAATAAATCAGGCAGAGAAGGACAGATACCATATGTTTTCAGTCATAGGTCTAACAAGAGAAACCTAACAGAGGACCATGGGGAGGAGAAGGGGGAAAGAGAGCTGGGGAGAGTAAGGGACACAAATCATGAGAGACTATTGAATACTGAAAATGTACTGTGAACTGAAGGGGGAGGGCGGGGAGGGAGTGATGGTCATGTTGGGGGCACTTGTGGGGAGAAGCACTGGTTGTTATATGGAAACCAATATGACAATAAACCACTATTAAAAGTGTAAATCATATCATATTGATCCCATAAAATCCTCTAATGGTTTCCCATTTCAATTTCTCACAGGTCTCATCTCTTGTCAGTCTCCCTCACTGTGGTCCTGCCAAAGCTTGTTCTATCTCAAGTTATTTGTAGTTTCATGCTTCTCTGCCTTGAATGCTCTTCCACAAGGTCTTCATATGACTCGTTCTTTCTTGTCACACGTCTCAGCTCAAAAGCCATGTCTTCAGTACGGATTGTCTCTATCAACTCACGCATCGCTATCTATTTAAACAAATTTGCCAAAGCATACCAGAATTACACTGAGGGATTTTGTTTAATACATTATTAATCCTATGGTGGTTATGCATGGAAGCTTACTAGAAATGCAGAATTGTATGCCCCATCCCACACCTACTGAATCAGAACATATATTTTAACAAGATCCCTAGGTGAACCCCATAGACATTAAAGCTTAAAAAGCACTGGTCTAACACGTAATGGCTAAAAGACTTCTTCTTTTTCTGTTAGTGATCATTAAAAAATAATTAACCCAACTGACAGTTTTAAGCAATAGGGTTCTATATCTAGGTACGTAAATTCTATTGAATGTTGACTGCTTTGAATTTAGAAGGTTATTTTGCAGCTCATTTGCAGAAATCTTTTTCAAATACTTGATTTAATGCTTTTCCTTTTGAATGTATATTGGTCTATTGGGAACATAATTAGATTATTTTCTCAGGACTGGGGTACTTAAGCAGGTTAGGAATTTCCACATATTTTTCTAATCTCAAATCTTAAAATGAACACCTTTATAGCATTTCATCATGGTTTTGGCTGAAATATACATTTTGAAGGAATAATCATGCCATAGTCATCATAATTGTCTAAATTCCTAGCTCATATTGTTGTTAATGCACAAAATCTATTAGACATTAAATTGTGGACCAAGTTACCTAAGAACAATTTTAAGTAAAAAGTCTTTCAATAAAGAGTGAACATTACAACATACTTTAAATAAATTCATAAAGCCTTGAAATGCAATAAATGCTTTTTATTGTATGCTCCTGTCAATGAGTAACATTTAGAAATAATAATCCCACATAACAATGACAATCTTATTTTACAGCGTGTACATCATTTACAGCCACATAACACACTATTTTAGATTTTCCAAATTTAATATTCTGAAGTTAAGAAAGATAAAAAATGTATCCTCAAGGAACAGATTCTTATCTGGTGCAAAAACAGAAAAGTGAACATTATTTAAAACACAAAGCCACAATATAGCATAAAGTAAAATTACATTTTAGTTATGCTGAACAGCTGAGTGTAAAGATGAAGCAACTATAACTTAAAAGTACACATATGCATTACATTTATGAACAGGATTTTTATTAAATTTCCCTAAACCAGCTTTTTATATTAAGCGCCATTTTAATTTGCAGCATGCTAACACAAAGCGTTGTTAAAGGAATGCATATTTTAAATTTACACACTGTAAACTGAATATCCACCTCCAAACTCTATTGGCAGCATAGTGTTTTGTTAAATACTGCATATATACTGCCTCATATTGAAAATGCATGTTATTATGGTATATAGATTTTAAAAATCAAAATTTCCAATAATGGCATAAAATTGCACCTTTGAACATTAGAGCAAGTAAGACTAGAACAATCATACTTGCTAAGACTGCCTTAAAAAGAAACTTATAAACATAGTATTTAAGAAAACTGTGTTCTCTCAGCTTAAACTTTAGATCATTAAGAAATATAGTGCTAACGTTATTTGCAACACTACTGTTGCATCTGTTTTAGAAAGCCACATTTGACTCAAATATACTTTCTCATATATGCCATACTGAAAAATCAACTTCAACATCAGAAAAAAGGGAACTTTAATCCTAAAATTCACTTTAGACTTCTGGAAAGAATGCTATCTTTTAAACTTCCTATCCTGTGGTAAAATCTTAGCAGCTCTGAAATTCTTTTTAATAGTACTGAATATAAGCTGTTTTCCAGTGGAATTTCCTTTAATGAATACATAAAACTTTTGCCATTTCTGGAATTCAATTTTCAGGTACCATAAAAAGGGCTCAATGACTAAGTGACTGATGGATGACTAAATTCTATTTCCCCACTTCATTTCTAAAATCACATAAAAGTGAGGCTTGCTTACCACAATTATGTATGATATTTTCAGAAACATTAATCTTTAGTATGATCAACTAAATAAAGTCATTGTCTTTGCTCTTCCCTTCTGTAGTTTATGCATATAATACTATTAAATAGACACTTAAAGAGTTTTTCTGCAACCATTCTATGGTGCTTCTTAAATTCTTTTAGTAATTTTCAAAAGGGTATAAGATCCCCTGTCATTTCAAATACTTCAAAATCTTTAATACAAAGAATGTAAAGTTATGATTTACTATCAAGCTTTGGAACTGGATGAAACAGTTCATGAAATTTTCCTCCCATGTAGCATATCATATTTTCTAAACAGCTTCCTTCTTTATATTGTTATTATTACATAAGAGCCTCCTTGTGGTGCCTCATAATATGCTGATTTTTTTCTGATGGTCTTCGGAATCCCTTCTTGCAGAATTCACACCTGTGTGGATAGTCTTTTGTATGTATTGATATCACATGTCGTTTAAAGCCCGATGCATCTGTAGTGCTGTATTCACAATACTCACATTGGTAAATCTTCCTTCCAGTGTGGGTCTTCATATGTTTTTTGAGTTCATTTTGTTGCCTGAACCCTCTCTTGCACCTTTTACATTTCAGTGACTGATCCTTGGTATGAACTGAAAGGATATGACCACTAAGAATAAATGGATCTGATGTTTTAAAGTCACAGTGCCTACACTGATGAATCTTCCTACCCTTATGGATATCACTATGCTTTTTGAGCTCAGAAGGACGATGGAAACCTTTTTCACAGACCTCACATTTGTGAGGAAAATCCTTAGTATGGACAGATATGATGTGCCGCTTAAGGTCACTTGAATTGGTGCTCTTATGGTCACAATGAGGACACTGGTGTGTCTTATGTCCTTGAAACAAATCCAGATGGCGTTGGAGCTCCCTCTCATCACCAAATGCTTGAGGACAATGCTCACATTTGTATGGCAAATTATTACCATGCTTAGACTTAATGTGAGTTTTCAGATTTGACTGATCTGCACACCTGAAGACACAATACTGACACTGATATGGCTTCTCACCAGTATGGGTTCTCATATGTTTCTTGAGTTCAGAAGGATGTCGAAAGCCCTTACCACACTCAACACAAACATGAGGAAAATTTTTGCTATGAACAGCCAGTAAATGTCTGTTTAACAGTCCTTGTTCTGCAGTTTCATAGTCACAGTATTTGCACTTGTGCATCTTCGGCTCCTTGTCTCTCAATATAAGTTTATTTGAACTCAGTGGACTAGCCTCTCTGTATCTTCGTGTGTATTCTGTAAATTCATGGGTTTTGTCAACTTTGTTTATAAGCTTATGGCTTTCCAAGTGGTTATGGAAACTCACTTTCTTGTTAGTTGTGAAGTCACAATCTGTACACTGGTATTTTTTTCTCATCAAATGATCAGGATGATTCTTCATGTGTCTCTTCAAGAATCCCCTAGATTTAAACTTTTTTGTGCAAATATGGCAAGGGTATACTGTCAGGGGCTGTCCATCAGGGCCTATTATAACAGCTAGATTAAAAACAAAAAAAGGAAGTTGTAACATTTGGCCAGATTTTTTTTAAAGGGTTTTACAACAAAGGTGCCAAAATTAGCTGACATTCACACTGTGAGAACTATACTAGTAGAATAAAATCCTATAGAACAAAATGCTCATTAAAAAGTAATGAGCCTCACTGTAGTATAAACCATTCACATGTCAAAAATGTTATATACATGTTGTAAACTAGAAACAAGTGCCTTTTATTGTGAAACCAACCTGAAAATTCTCTTTGCAAACAACATTTGGGTAAAGAGCATACAAGCATAGTTTTACTAAGTGTCAAGCACTAAAAAAAACCAAATATTTAAATCAAATGCAAACAGGTATATTGGAGTGGGACTAAACTATAACAACGGACTCCTTCTCCTTTGCTTACCCAAAGATGTTTCTAGACTTCAAATTATTATAATATTCATAAAATAAAGTATTAGTATTTTTACCTGTTTGCCATTGCCTGGTTTCTCCCCTTCTCCTCTTTTTGGCTTTTTGTTTGAGTACTTTATTTGTATTAATGCTATCACAAATTTGAAGATACTGTGCCGCTGTACTACTTCTGCTTTCTAATGTTGAGTCCAAGGTATTTCCTAAAAATATGATACACTAGTAATTACATAATATTTAAGTATAATATTTATACTTTTTGGTTTTGGTTGGATGAATTACTAGCAATGACATGGCATTAAGTTACAATTGTGGTACTAAATTTCACAAAGTATGCCAATATTCTTTCTTTTATACCCTTACACAGACACACACACACAACTGAAAACACCTAAAAATTTTTTGTAACATTTACTTATTTTTGAAAGACAGAGAGACAGAGTGTGAGTAGGGGAGGGGCAGACAGAGACGGAGACACAGAATCTGAAGCAGGCTTCAGGCTCTGACCTGTCAGCACACAGCACGACTGGGGCTCGAACTCATGAACTGTGAGATCATGACCTGAGTCGAAGTCGGACGCTCAACCGACTGAGCCCCCCAGGCATCCCTGAAAACACTTGAAATATGTTGGGGCGCCTGGGTGGCTCAGTCGGGTAAGCGTCGGGCTTCAGCTCAGGTCATGATCTCACGGTTTGTGGGTTCGAGCCTTGCGTAGGGCTCTGCGCTGACGCTAGCTCAGAGCCTGGAGCCTGCTTCGGATTCCGTGTCTCCCTCTCTCTCTCTCTCTCTCTCTCTAACCCTCTGTTCGCGCTGTCTCTGTCTCTCAAAAATAAAATTTAAAAAACATAAAAAAAATTTTTATAGGGCGCCTGGGTGGCTCAGTCGGTTAAGCCTCTGGCTTCAGCTCAGGTCAGATCTCACATTCGTGGGTTCAAGCCCTGCGTCCGGCTCTGTGCTGACAGCTAGCTCAGAGCCTGGAGCCTGCTTCCAGTTCTGTGTCTCCTTCTCTCTCTGCCCCTCCCCCTCTCAGGCTCAGTCTCTCTCTGTATCAAAAATAAATAAAACATTAAAAAAAACATAAAAATTTTTAAAAAATTTAAATAAAATATCATGTGAAATTAACTTTAAAATATCTCAATGTATTCATCCTAAAGGAATAAACTAAGGTGAATGTAACATGAGACACTGAATTTTATGACCCAAACAAAACATTGGCATCAGATCAATCTCTCACCAATGAGGCTGATTAAAGAGATTTAGCAAAGAAATATACATGTATTAGTGAATCAATACAGTCATGGTGACCAAGTGTAATGTATAACAAACAACATATCTCTTGTATATATGTTTTAGAATAATTTATTTGACGTAAAAAGTATTAAGATTGATTTTAAAGATTCAGATAGATGTGGCAGGAAATTTACCACACTTTCAGTGGCATCAGGTGTATACAGAATAAAATACTTAATAAAATCTCAGTTCTCACAAATTTGTTTTCTCATGCAACTTAGTTTAAAAATGTAGCTCTGAAAAGCCATTTAGCTTATGTGTTCTGATGTATGCCTCTCAGTAATTCCTTTGAAATCTATATTTAAATTTAGAGTCAAATATCTCCTAAAGGTAGAAACAGAAGTGTCAGAAATTGTATCATGACAAAAAGTCTCCTTGCTTCAGAAAATACAAAGAACTATTAACTATGGAATAGAACTACATTAAGGGTATTATAACTAAAAAGAAAAATGATGCTGAAGGATGGCTTTTATTTAACAATTATATACATCTACTGGTTGCCACAGAAATTAAAAAAACAGTTCTAGGGGTGCCTGGGTGGCTCAGTCAGTTAAGTGTCCAACTCTTGGTTTTGGCTCAGGTCATGATCTCACGATCCGTGAGTTTGAGCCCCGTGTCAGGCTTTGCACTGACAGCGTGGAGCTTGCTTGGGATTTTCTCTTTCTCCCTCTCTCTCTGATTCTTTCCTTCTCTCTCAAAATAAATCAATAAACTGAAAAAAAAACAAACAAAAAAAATGAAAATAGTTCTGTTCCAAGGGAGACATTAACAGGCAGTTGGTATCAAGGATAACTTTTACTTTAAAATAATTTCTATTTTAACCTCAGCTGCAGCAACTTCTTACAAGACATGCCATTGAAGGCAAGGAAAACAAAACAAAAGCAAAAGTGAACTACTGGGACATCATCAAGATAAAAAGCTTCTGCACAGCAAAGGAACAATCCACAAAATGAAAAGGCAACTGATAGAACGGTAGAAAATATTTGCAAATGACATATTGGATAAAGGGTTAATATCGAAAATCTATAAAGAACTTTTCATACTCAACACCCAAAAAAACAAATAATCCAATGAAGAAATAGGCGAAAGACATGAACACACTTTTCCAAAGAAGACATCCAGATGGCTAACAGACACATGAAAAGATGATCAACATCACTCATCATTAGGGAAACACAAATCAAAACCACAATAAGGTATCGCCTCACACTTATGAAAATGGCTAAAATTAACAACACAGGAAACAAAAGATGTTTGCTGGGATGCAGAGAAATGGAACACTTTGGTGAGAATGCAAACTGGTGTAGCCATTCTGAAAAGCAGTATGGAAGTTCCTCAAAAAAAAAAAAACCCAACTAAAACTAGAACAGCCCTATGTCCCAGCAAATTGCACTACTAGGTGTTTGTCCAAAGGATACAAAAATGCTGATTTGAGGGGGCTCATGTACTCCAATGTTTATAGCAGCACTACCAACAATAGCCAAATTATGGAAAGAGTCCAAATACCCATTGAGTGATGAATGGATAAAGATGTGGTATACATATACAATGGAATATTACTTGGCAATCAAAGAGAATGCAATCTTGTCATTTCCAACAACATGGATGGAACTAGAGTGTATTATACTAGGTAAAATAAGTCAGACAGAGAAGGATAAATATCATGTGATTTCACCCATATGTGGAATTTAAGAAACAAAACATGTGGACAAAGAGGAAGGGAAGGAAACATAAGAAAAAAAGAGAGAAGGAGGTAAACCATAAGAGACTCTTAAATACAGAGAACAAACTGAGGGTTGTCAGAGGGCTGATGGGTGGGAAGATGAACTAAATGGGTAATGGGCATTACGGAGGGCATTTGTTGGGAGGAGCACTGGGTGTTTTATGTAAGTGATGAATCACTAAATTCTACTCCTGAAATCATTAATACATTATATGTTAACTAACATGGATTTAAATAAAATTAAACTTTTTTTAATAAATAAAAAATAAAACACCATTACAGTAAAAAATAAAATAAAATAATTTCTATTTTATAATTTTCTCCATAGCAGCCTTTTATGATTCATGTTGTAAATTGTCCAACATCTGTATCTTGAGATAAATTTAAAATGAACTGCACTTGTAGAATAACATGCATTATGTTTGTACATAAATTAATCAGTTCCCCAAAGAGGAAAACTCCTTTGTAACAAACCAGATAAGATATGACCAGGCAAGTAAGAGTCTAACCTATGTGTCTATACTCAAAAACCAGTAACTCGTTATTTTCCAACCACTATATAAAACTGGCTCCTTAAATTTCATCTCACATATAATGCTCTCTCACCTGATGCTTGACAATCTTCATACCTCCTGGAAACTCTTCTTTCATCTCCTAAAAAAAAAGGTTGATTAAAAACTGATATGCTGAGTATAATGATTACTAGTGGATCACATCTTAATCTACAAAACTCTTACTTTGACCACTGTTCCGTGGATTAAACTTTTTTGTTGTTGAGTTCTTCCACTCCCATAGATTAGATATAATTTCACGCACTGAAAATAAGGGCTACTGTTAGCATCCTTGGAACTGTTAAAATCTACAACAATCTTACTTCTTTAAAATAAAAATTGAGTAGATATTTCTATCGAATACACTCAAAATTGAAGATGCTCAATAAATGACTTGAATGAATGAACCTTTGGAAAAATTGAGATAAGATAATGCATTTGAACACCAACATTTTTCAAAGAAAAGAGTATACTTGGACCATCTTATAAATTAAGTAGGAATGAGGTTACATAGAACGAAAGAAAAACCTGATAAATTAACCTTCCATTAGATACGTTCTAGAAGAGCACACCTGGATTCCTGTTTCTTTTCAAACCTCCCAATTCTTATTTGTGGTGTTAATACATGAAATATGTTTTTGAAAAGGGGGCAGGATCAATTTTCAAAGGATATTCCTATTTTAGAAAAATAAAACTTTTTATGGAACTCACTTATACAGGTAGGATTTTAAATAAGTCCTATTGAAAAACAACAATGCATTAAGCAAGGCTCATTTTAAATGACACAAGATATATGGTAGGAGAATCATTTACATAACTAGAGATTAATCAAGTCCACAGCAAAACATTTTATATTAGTCAACTCATGGGGGGCATTTGCACAGCATATTTAATGACCTGAAGGCTGATCAAATAGATATGTTAGGTACTTAGCAGGTGAAAAAATGCCAGTGTCCTACCATATGCCGCAGCCCAGACAACAGGGACAATTGTTTTATTAACATCAGAGTCCTCAAGCTGAGTCTCAGGGAGAGAAGTTCCTTCCTCTTCCCCTACAATGACTTCCATGTAAACTTCATCTGCTATTTCAGCGCAACCTAAATTTTAGAAATAATTGCTTGTTTATAATCCCAAATATTTAATAAATGGGTAAAAATTTCCAAACAATTTAAAATTTTCCAACTGTCAAGATTTCAATTTGGTTAATTTTAAAATTACATTAGGCACTTTGGAGACTAGTGCCACGAGGAGACAATCATTTAGTAAAACTCTTATTCTTCTTGGGGCGCCTGGGTGGCTCAGTCGGTTGAGCGTCCGACTTTGGCTTGGTCATGATCTGGCAGTTTGTGAGTTTGAGTCTGCGTCGGGCTCTGTGCTGACAGCTCGGAGCCTGGAGCCTGCTTCGGATTCTGTGTCTCCCTCTCTCTCTGCCCCTCCCCTGCTCGCCCTCTGTCTCTCAAAAATAAACAAACATTAAAAAAAAATAAATAGGGGCGCCTGAGTGGCTCAGTCGGTTAAGCGTCCGACTTCAGCTAAGGTCGTGATCTCACAGTCTGTGGGTTCAAGCCCCGGGTCGGGCTCTGTGCTGACAGCTCAGAGCCTGGAGCCTGCTTCAGATTGTGTCTCCCTCTCTCTCTGCCTATCCCCCACTCATGCTCTGTTTCTGTCCCAATAATAAACTTAAAAAATTTTTTTAAATAAATTCTTATTCTTCTCTTAGAACCTATCCTATGAAAATGACTTTTACATTATATAAAACATTTGTGCTTGAAATATATTGACTAATTTTATAGTCTATTGGGCAATACAAATTTGTAAACAATCTTGCAGTTCATAATTGTGCTTGATTGATCTTTAGAACTCAAAGAATTCCCATAGAATCAATAATAGAAAGTGGTCCTTGATACCCCACATACTAAAACTAAATTTCAAGTCTGTACATGCAATGAAAAGTACTCAAAAATATTAGTAATTGAAAAAAATTAAATAAAAATAATCAAAGTCATATATATAAATAACTTAATGTATATATAAGATGGTCCTCATGAATATGTGGACACCCTTTAACAAGTAAGATTTTCAGAGACTCTGCTGAGAAATAAAAGCATTAAGTGAGACTCATTTTTTAAAAACATAGTATTGGAGTAAAAAAAAAAAATAAACCTAGAGAGTCATTTAGTATATTTTACGTGACATAATTATTTCGATTTAAGCTGTTAGGTAAAAACTTGGCTTGAATTTATACTTTTCCTTTGATTCACATATTGGGATCTTCTATTCACTACAGAAGAAATGTGGAAAAAATGTGAGGAAAAAGTGTCCCTCTTCTCCCAAGCTTCCTTCCTTCAATTAATAAGAGACACTGGTCTAAACTTTCCACTTACACAAGGAAATCTGGCATAAGTTAACCTAAGCTTCAGTTTCCCAACTTTTATCATGTCCCTTTACTGATAAATGAGTAAAAAATAATCATATAGAATTTAAAGACCAAACAAAAATTATTTCATTTAACACTTTTATTCTCTAATCAAATCCTCTAGACTTATTTTTAGATTTTCAACTGTGGTGTATTATTCATGTTTGGGAACGGAATTCAGCTTCCCATGGCTTCTAGGGAAGGAAATCTGAGGTGTGGAGGTCAGAATGCAGTCTAGGAAAAGCTGAGTATTATGTAGGTAATGCACTGAAGTGGAGGCTCTTGCCCTTCTGGGGCAAAACAAAATAGTTTTGTCTCAGCATGGCAAGAAGACAGAAAAAGCCTTAGGGAAGGGCTACATTCTTACACTGAGGTGAGAAGAAAGTAGGCTGAGTGTAACATGCTCTCATAAGGAAATGGGCAGCATGGCAGGAAAGGAAATCTGAGGAGTTATTTTCACCCTATGGTACTCAGCCCCAAGAAACCTTAAGCAGCAACTACTTGGAGACCATCATAGGCATCATAAGTAAAGATCCTGGGACCCTGAATTACTTGGAAGAATACTTACTCATCTAATCCTTCAGTGACAGAAGGAGAACCACCAGGTAGCCTTTCCACTGCTAAATCCAGAGAGAGGCCAACAGTATTCACTGCCATGTGGAAAGAACACTGGCAGTAGAGTTCGACAGCTAAGAGTTGAAATCCTCCATTCCTCACTTAATATTGAAATGATCTTGGGCAATTACTTAACTTTCCTGAGCACATTTTTCCTCCCATAAAACAAAGATAATACCACCTACCTCAGAGACGAGTTGTGAGTATTAAATATTTATGCAACATATACAGTAACACAGACAAAATAGATTCTCAATAATTCCCTATGTATCTGTGGGCTCTAATGAAGTCTGGAACTGTATGTTGTGTATCTCTGTATCTCTAGTATCTGAGACCTAGTATTTCATGTTTGCTGATTTGAATAATACATGTATACATGAATGGTCAAAAGGTCCTTTCCTTTTAAATTAATTACAGCAAAGGTCTGACTTATTTTATTGAACTTTGTTCCTATATAGCGCTTGTATCTCTGAAATTGCTTATTTTTTTTTAAAAGAACACATGATGGGTACTGGTAAGTCACTGCAGTGCCCCTTTTTCTTACTAATATCATCTTCTTCTTGAGAAGAATCTTTAACTGCCATGTAAACCATCTTCTCCCGCTGCATTCGGCTCTGGTCAAGCACTCCAGCTACAGAATGTCCATTGGTGTACTCACTCTCTGTGACAATTTCTGTTCCACCTTAAAAATTAAATCACATATCAATATAGAGAAATATCATGAAATAATCCTCTAAATTAATAAGGAAGATATATAAGAAATATTTTCCTTTAGAAAAATATTCCCCAAAATATTCCAATATAAATTTCTAAGTGTCAAGAGAATGTTCTTGTAAATTACACTCTAAATGTCCAGTAACCACTGACAAATAACAACAAATGTTAACATTTACATCACACTTATATGCCAAGCACTATAGAAGTCTTTAATACATATTTTGCCCATTTATTCCTCACAATAGCCCTACGAGGTAGTGACTATCATCATGGCCATTTCATGGAAGAGGAAACTGAGGCAGGAGAAGGTTAAGTAACTCACCAATAACTACTCAGCTAAGTGGCAGAACTAGGATTAAAATCCAAGCAGCCTGCCTCTAAGCCTGCCCTTAAATACTTATTATAACGTCCTACTCTAAATCAAAACCTCTCCACTCATTTGTTTTGATAATCCCAACCATAGCATTCTACTTCTGTTAAAAGAATCCAAGAATGATATATTCTGCATTCCTGCTTATTCCCATACAATTTTTTATCATTCCGTCCCAATGTAGCCTATGTAATAATCTACACTGGGGTGCCTGGGTGGCTCAGTCGTTAAGCCTACGACTTTGGCTCAGGTCATGATCTCACAGCTCATGGGTTTGAGACCCAGGCTCTGTGTTGACAGCTCAGAGCCTTGAATTTACTTCAGATTCTGTGTCTCCCTCTCTCTCTGTCCCTCCCTCACTCGCATTCTGTGCCTCTCTCTCAAAAAGAAAAGAAAAAAGAAAATCTGCACTTGAAAGACAATTTTAGAATAGTCACCAGAAAAGAACAAGTTTTAATTCATAACTATTATAGCAATAAATTAAAAATAGTCTTTATACCTATTTCAACATCATCTTCAGCCTCAGCTTTAAATATATACACTTTTATTACTTCTGAACCAAATCCATCTTCTTTAACATCTTCCTGTGAACCATCACTGCCAAGTTTTAATGGTGTGTTCCCCATATGCTCTAATTTTTCCCCAACATCATCCACTGTAAAATATAAAGAAGAAACTATTTTAGTCAAAAAGTACAACCGACATTTAGTGGATGTCATAAGAGCAACATGAAATGTGTTCATCTTCTATCCACTGTATTCACTTTATGACCTATTACGCAACTACTGAACGAGGTATGTTTTGTGAAAAAAAAAATATACAACATCAGATATACTAAACGCTTGTAACTACAAAAAAAACTTATTCAGAGATTTTAGTTTATATATATGAAATATTTAATAACCATAGAGCCTTAATTAAGATAGTTTGGGAAGGATTAAATAATCATCCATTACATTCAATATTTTAAGTTAAATCCTAACACCAGAATAAATAACAGAAAAAAAATCAAAACATAAAATACGTAGTACTCAAAAAATAAGCTCACATAAACAATTCCCAAACTAAATAGCAATATTTCTAAAACCAATCAGCATATGAAATTTAGGATTAAAAAAAGAAGAAACAGCACCTGAATGATAATTTTATAAAAAGGGCTTTTCAGAAATTATAAAAGCAGTATCTTAGTACTCTTAATTTCTGTTGAGTCAATGGAAGACAAGTTCAAACCAGAAATTTTGTATACTTCTATATTTACTAACATGTGTTAGACTTCAAAATTATATAGAAAAGTAAGGCAACAATATTTGACAGTATTACTTACATTTTAACTACACATAAAGTTTTGATTGTTTTTAAGAATAACACTTATTTTCACATGAATGCTATGCACAAACTATGCAATAAGTATATATTAATAAACTTTGTATTTTAACCATAAATATTAAACATATATTCCCTCAAATATTATATGCCTACTAATTTTTATTTCAATGCTATACCTATTAAAACTTATATGTAATCTAATTGAAAATCTGCTCCTTCCTATTATGTACATCATAGCATCATATATGAAACATAAAATCCTAAAGCCTGTGAGTATATCTAAACAATTCCAGAACTACTGAAAACGGAATAAACTGACATAAAAATTATTAATTCAGTACTCATAAAAAATGAATTTCAGGGCACCTGCGTGGCTCAGTCAGTTAAAGTCTGACTTCGGCTCAGGTCATGATCTCAAGGTCCGTGAGTTCGAGCCCCACTCGGGCTCTGTGCTGACAGCGCTGAGCCTGAAGCCTGCTTCAGATTCTGTGTCTCCCTCTCTCTCTGTCCCACCCCGACTCATGCTCTATCTCTCTCTGTCTCTTGAAAATAAATAAGCGTTATTAAAAAAAATAAACTAAAATAATAAATGAATTTTAAGAAGATTTAAATGGGTCAAAGTCTAGATGTCCCTTACCTCCATTTAAATTTGATACATACAAATTTTTAAAAAATATTCATTTGGCCTTTCAAAATGGTGGAAAACAAATTTCAGAAATTCTTTTTACAATGCAAAGCTACTTTAACTTTGTGATTAAATATAAATTATTCCATACTATTTAAGACTTCAAAAAGTTTGTCTATGAAAGAAAGGACCTAAGAGATCAAAATAAATAGACTAAATATTTTCATTCCAACATAGCCCCTAATTCTATTACTGCATTTTCTGGCAATTTTTTATGGGACAAATTAAAACGAAAGAAAAAAAGATGAAGTATCTGATATTATCGATTTAATAGCTTCTGTTTTAAAATATGTTGAGTAAAACAGTGACATCACAGAAAAAAATTAAAAGAGGCAAGTTAAGTTTTCAGGAAATGTTTTCTCATTCTTGAAAATAAAGACAGAGGATATACAAAAACCTCAAAAAGGGTCCAAAATATGAATTTCTTAAGTTGGAATAACTTATAGCAAATCAATGAAATACTGAAAACACTCTCATTTAATAAGTACTCATTTAATAAATACATTCATTATCATTGAATGGTTTAAAGTGATCATAGTTACTTCTGGGACAAATTGAATTAAAACTATAATTCATGAAATTGAGGCTCATAAAATGAAATATACATTTTTTGGTCACTTCCCAGTAATTTTGTAGCATAAGTTGTAAGTATTGAAATAATAACTGTTGCTATCCTGATTCCATTTACACCCTAAGGTCATCCATGATTTAATGTATCCATTATTTTCTACTTAAATTCCTCAGAATGAACAACTCTGAAATGTATGGAGTAACCAAACTTGTTTTGAATTTTAAGACTATAGAAAATGATAAAGTTATTAAAATGTTAGTGTGTAGTTTTAAGAAATAAGCCATCAACTTCACCAAGATTTATTCTATATTCTTTGTTATAGAAAGTACAAAAGGAACAAAGACTTAATGGGAGATCAAGTGATTTTAGAAATGGATCCTCAAAGACTCTTAATGCAAATAATACTAAAAATACCCCAAATTAAGGCTTAACCTTTTTGTTTGTAAGGCCTGCAATATCTGAGTCCCATAGTGTTGTTTCTTAACCCACAGGGCATTCCAGGCAGTAATAGCAAGTTATATACACATCACAAAATTCTACTGTTGTTAAATGTAACATAAAACAGCAAGATGCATTGTTGGCAAGTTTGCTAATGTTTGATGTACTTTTATATAGCTCAATAGCACAATTTGATGAAAAATTCAATATAACATTCTTTTTAAAAACTAAGTAGGCTTTTTACTGCACCCCTTTTATGTTACATCTACAAAAATTATATCGTGAATATGTTATTATCAGTATACAGTATATTGATGTACTACAGAGATGAGGTCAGGGAATATGTAAAGAATCTGTATTTCACAGCACTGAAACAAACAAAAGTTACTAACATTTAGATTACAAAGGTGTTCCACTCCCAAGTGTATACCCAAGAAATTAGAGAGCATGTCTGCACGAAATCTTGCACATGAATCTTCATAGCAGCATTATTCATAATAACCAAAAGGTAGAAATACCATGTCTATCAACCAATGGATAAATAAAATGTTTATCCTTGTAATTAAATATTAGTAATGAAAAGGAATGAAGTACTGACACATGCTACAATATGAATAATCCTTGAAAGATTATGCTAAATGAAAGAAGCCAGACACAAAAGGCCACAAATTACATGACTCCCTTTACATGAAATGTTAAGAACAGACAAATCTATAGAGACAGAAATTGGATTAGTGGTTGCCAGAGTAGGGGGAGTGGTATGTGGCAGAGGGGTGACAGCTAAAGGGTGTGGGGTTTCCTTTTGGAGTGAAGAAAAAATTCTAAAATCAATTGTGGTGATGTTTATACAATGCTGTGGAATATACTAAAAACCTCTGCACACCTTAAATGGTGAATTTTATGGCATGTAAATCATATCTCCATAAAGTTGCTATGTTAAAAAAATGCAAAGGTGTTAACTTTTCTTTATTACCCTTGAAACTGGTGAGGTTTGATGACATCTCCCATAATGACTGTACCAAGACATTTTGCTTTTTACAAGATTGTGTTCCCAAAAGAAATATACAGTAAAACCTTGGTTTGGGATCATAATTTGTGCCAGAAATATGCTTCTAATCCAAAGTAATCATATATCAAAGCGAATTTCAAGAACCATTGGCTCAGATGTGATTATGTGAAGTTCACCATCACGTACTACTCATATTGCAAGACACTGGTTGTTTATCAAGTTAAAATTTATTGGAAATGTTTGCTCATCTTGTGTAATACTCAGGAAATAAATTACTCACAATCCAAAGTTTATTGTAAACTGATTTTATAGGTAAAAGATAATTTGAAGGCATTATATTGGTTCATTATTTAATGGAGCTTCCCTCTTCCAGTAAAGCTTTTATAAATATTTTATGGATGTTAGTTATTTTTAAAAAGCACACCTAGGATAATTTTAGATAGATATGGTTACTCTAAATTACTTTACAGGTTACTTAGCATAAGTGGGAGAGCCTAACCATCTGCTAAGATAAATAATTTGTGACGTTTGGCCTGAAAGGGGAAAAAGTGCATATGTACCTCAGATATGAGAGAAAACAAATTTCCTAGCTCTAAAACTTAGCTATGGTAAAAGTTCTTTATAGGAATATTAAGGGACTCAGGAATAAGACAAAGGTTTGTTTTAAATCCTCAACGTTATCCCTTAGATATTTTGAAAATCTCTATCTTGGAAAGAAAAACAAAGAGGACTTTTTAAATTAACACCGAGGCCTCAAGGCAATTTATTCTCTTCACTCCTATAAGATTCAATGGTCAGGAGAAACTGAGAGGTAAAGAAAATGAAGTGAAGATTAAGAGATGAAGGGAAAAAAGTAGAAAACTGAACCAAATGAGAATAAAATACAATGAGTGGAAGTGGTAAGAAAAAGTAATTAGTTCCAATTTGAGTATAATAATCATAAAAATGGTCAAAGATCTAGGTGGTTGGAAAATGGGTGATATAAAAAATATTTAATTTTTGTATATTACATTTTCCACAATAAAAACTGCTTAAGTTTTTTTGTTTTTGTTGCTGTCTTTACTAATGATTAAAGAGTTAATTAATTTTCAGCCTACTATTCCCTTAAAATAATCTCACAGCACTCCCAGTATTTGAGCAATACAAAATTCTTTATAATCTTCAGTTTATTCCTATTGGAGTAGAAAGATAGAAGTCCTTTGCTTTTGACATATATGGCAATATAAAGATAAAGATAGTGAATTAAATATTCTTAGAAACTTAAAAAAAAACCTTTTGCAGAATCAAATCATAGAAGATATGTTAAGGTGTGACAATTCA
>PISW01013067.1:0-28343 GCA_004023785.1 Mungos mungo | reverse complement strand
TCTCTCTCTCTCTCTCTCTCTCTCTCTCTCTCTCTCTCTCTCTCTCTCTCTCTCCCTCTGTCTCTGCCTCTCCTCAAGCATGTGCTCTCTCTAAAAATAAATAAATAAACTAAAAAAAGTATCCAGGCTTTTCCAGATGGTTCCCTCAGTCTGCTTCTTTGCCTCATGTTCTTCACCAATTATTATCTTGCAAAGTTATCTGACATTATACTTCCATTGGGAAATCTTTCTTTCTTCCTCTCGGTCACCATTCACATCCTTTACTATATTTTTATATAACACATTTACACTTTTTTTTTTACCACAGCCTAAATTGCACACTAAAGTGTGCACATAGTGTTAGTGCCTTTCTCCCAGTAGATTATGAGCTTCTTGTCAGGAGTCATATCTAAAACCTAAGAACTGACCCCTGCCATTCTCACATCCTGTGCCCACACTTTCCATTGTCTTTTACAAATCCCGCATACAGAAAGGACTCCATAAAGGTTAAACATAAAGGAAATCTTAGCAATCAATGCAGTATGTATTGTGGACATAGGTCAGGTTATTGTCAGCTGCTCAAAAGATTTATAATTTGATTGGTGATTTAAGAATATTTAGTCAAGACTTTTCCAATAAAGACACATGAGTCATACTTGGTGAAGTGGTGAATGTATTATAGAAGCAGGTAAGTATCATGTAAATCAGGAAAAGAACAAATCAATTCTATTTATTTTTATTGAGTATATTTAAATTTTTTTCCAAGTTTTTCTTTAAATTCCAGCTAATTAACATGTATTTTGTTTTTGGTTTTTCTTTTATAGCTTATTGTCAAGTTGGTTTCCATACAACACCCAGTACTCATCCCAGCAAGGGCCCTCCTTCATGCCCGTCACCCTTTTCCCCCTCTCCCCCACCCCCATCAACCCTCAGTTTGTTCTCAGTATTTAAGAGTCTCTCAAGGTTTACCTCTCTTCCTCTCCTTAACTATTTTCCCCCTCCCCTTCCCCCATGGACCTCTGTTAAGTTTCTTCTGTTCCACATATGAGTGAAAACATGGTATCTGTCCTTCTCTGTCTGACTTATTTCATTTAGCCTAACACCATCAAGTTCCATCCATGTTGCTACTAATGGCCAGATTTCATTCTTTCTCATTGCCATATTAACATGTATGTTAACAGCATTAGTTTCAGGTATAGAATTTGATTTATCACTTACATACACCCTGGTGCTTATCACAACAAGTGCCCTCCTTAATACCTATCACCTCTGCATTTTATGCATAGGGTAATGAACAGAATTATAAAATGTACAATTTTACAATTGTAAACATGATGTCAGTTAGGTAAGAATCAGCAAGATAATCACCAACTGACCTTAGTGACTTTAGTGAAAGTCATTTACTTAAACTCATTGTCTCACAGGTCATCTTTAATTAATGTCACAGAGGTAATACATTTTGGAAACTGAACTTCACTACAGAAATACACTGATGTCACTACAGGGAAATCCCTTAAGCATTTGATGGAAAAGTTTATTTTGCATTGTAGGGAATATAACAATTGACACTGATCTATTAGTAGTCTCCCAGATTTTCATTCTTTTAATCCCAGATGTGTTTGAGACTTATATTTATATTCTGAAATTCTACAAGACTTAACACCATATCAGAGTATTTAGATAAGGAAAGTACTCAAATTTAATATTAGCATCCATAAATATTAATCTGAATTATTGGCATTTGTTTATTGAGCTTAGATTTCAACTTCTCACCTTTCTAGCTCTTGAGCTGAAGACTATGGGAAATTAGCAAGAGATTGAAACTCAATTCATGCTGACGTTTTCTGACTATAAGGTAAAATTTCAAAATACACAGGTAAGAACACAGCTTAATTCTGTTAAATAATTCAGGCAGGTACAGCTCAATAATTAAATGGCTTATATTTAATATTTTAAAACAAAACAACAAAATGTTCACCTTGTGCCTTTGATATTTTGATTATGAAAAAATAAATTCATTTAGACCATAAAACTTATATGATTTGACACACTGGTCAGTATATCCTAATGGATCACTAGATAATGATAGAAGATAGACTTTTTAATATATTGTTTTAATGTTTATTCATTTTTTGAGAGAGAGAGAGAGCATGAGTGGAGGTGGGGGGACGGGTGCAGAGGGGGAGACACAGCATCTGAAGCAGGTTCCAGGCTCCGAGCTGTCAGCACAGACCCTGATGCAGGGCTTGAATTCATGGATGGCAAGATCATGACCTGAGCTAAAGTTTCACACTCAACCCATTGAGCCACACAGGCGCTCTTAGAAGATTGCCTTTCAGGGAAAACAAAATTTGTTCTCAAAAATCGTATTAAGATTTTTCTTATTTAAGTGTTATGAAATTAAAGTATACAGGCAGGCTTATTTTTACTAGCTTTTCAACTACTGTGATATACTTTAGAAAACCTTATACAAGTTTCTCAAACAGAAAAATAGTAGATGCATCAATTCAGATAAAAGAATGATACCTAAGCTTTTTAAAGTAAGGACTTTTGGATAATGTCCTTTGTAGACTATTCTTCCACATTAACAGACTCAACCTGCCGAAACCAAAGAAAGTCACTAAGGATCAATGGTAGTATACGGACGAGGTCATATTATAAGTAAGGTCTTCTGAATGAAGCTTGGACTGGAATCTATACTGGTTTTTTTCTACACAATGAAACAACTCATACAAGTAGAAGTTAGAGCTAAACTCAAATATCTCAGTTCTAATAAGGAAACTGTGTATAGACATATGGGGGAAAAAAAGCCATGTAGTGGCACCAGGGTGGCTCAGTTGGTTAAGCATCTGACTTCAGCTGAGGTCATCATCCCACAGATTGTCAGTTCAAGCCACATGTTGGGTCTCTGTGCTGACAGCTCGAAGCCTGGAACCTGCTGTGAATTCTGTGTCTCCCTCTCTTTTGGGCCTTCTCCCCTCTCAAAAATAAATAAACATTAAAAAATTTTAATAAGAAAAAGAGGGGTGCCTGAGTGGCTCAGTCAGTTAAGAGTCTGACTTTGGCTCAGGTCCTGATCTCGTGGTTCATGAGTTCAAGCCCCACAAAGCGTTGGGCTCTGTGCTGACAGCTCAGAGCCTGGAGCCTGTTTCAGAGTCTTGTCTCCCTCTCTTTATGCCCCTCCCCTACTGGCACTCCATCTCTCTAAAATGAATAAACATTAAATTTTTTATTAAAATAAAAAGAAAGAAAAGGCATGTAGACAAGCAACTCTAGATTGTGTTATGTATGTAAGATATGCTTGAGATTCAGAAGGTGAAAATAAGTGTGGTCAAGAGCATTTAGTTAAAACTTTATTAAGTAGCATTCTATGTAAACTTTACATAAAGAAGGAAAGGATTTAGGTGCCTGGGCAAAAATCAACAGGAATGATGGCATGGACAAAGTCTGTTTTTATGGAAATGAGTGTAACACTGGGAAAAGGAATGAGAGAGGTAACAATATATGAATATTTATTTCCTTAGATATACAAAGTAATTTTCTTTAAAGATGATAGTCCTCTTCTTATTCTTAGTGATTTTCATAGAATTCCTAATATATAAATTTAACCCATCTGTTGTATGCTATTTTCAAACATTTACTCAACTGGAAGACTATATAAAAACTTCTTGCTCAGTTAAAAAGAAGTGTATATATGAAAACTGATTTTAAATTTTAAGGATCTTTAAGGAAAATTGATATCAATGTACCAAGTATGGGGCACCATATCTGTACGGTATTCATGCATGAATTCATAAAGGCAAACCTTTTCCACTGTAATCATTCTCCTTGGAATTATGAAAATATTCTTGGGAAGCCTGAGTTTCAGAGTTGAGGTTTTAAAGCTGACATTTTAGGGGAATGAATATCCCATAGAGATTTGTGTGCCTGTATCCAGAGAGAGTAACAAGTTTGAAGAAGCTCTTCTCTTTGTGGTACAAATAAAAATTAGAAGGAAAATTAGACACACTCTAAATTAGAATTTTATGTCTCCAGAACTCCTATCTCAACAGAGAAGGTGGATATGATTGAGGATAACCACTCCTTGACCACTCAGTTCATCCTCGTAGGATTTACAGATCACCCAGAATTGAAAAGCTTACTCTTTGTGGTGTTTCTTACTATCTATCTGATCACGATGGTGGGGAATCTTGGCCTGGTGGCACTGATTTTTAAAGAGCGTCGTCTTCACACACCAATGTACATCTTTCTGGGCAACCTGGCTCTAATGGATTCCTGTTGTTCTTGTGCCATTACCCCCAAGATGTTAGAGAACTTCTTTTCCAAGGACAGAATGATTTCCCTTTACGAATGCATGGCACAGTTTTATTTTCTCTGCCTTGCTGAAACTGCAGACTGCTTTCTTCTGGCAGCAATGGCCTATGACCGCTATGTGGCCATTTGCAGCCCACTACAGTACCACACCTTGATGTCAAAGAAACTCTGCTTTCAGATGACCACAGGGGCCTATATAGCTGGAAACCTGCATTCTGCGATTCAGATTGGGCTTCTCTTTAGGTTAACTTTCTGTGGGTCTCATCAAATTAATCACTTTTTTTGTGATGTTCTTCCATTATACAGACTCTCTTGTGTTGACTCTTATATCAATGAATTGATGATATTTATCTTTTCAGGGTCAGTTCAAACCTTCACTATTATCATAGTCCTTATCTCTTATTTCTGCATCCTCTTCATGATTTTCAAAATGAAGTCCAAAAAAGGAAGAGGTAAAGCCTTATCTACGTGCGCATCCCACTTTCTCTCTGTCTCAATATTCTATGGTTCTCTTCTTTTTGTGTACATTCGACCAGATTCTGTTAAAGAAGAGGATAAAGTAATACTTGGTGCTATTTTTTATACTCTAGTAATTCCTTTATTAAATCCCTTTTTCTATAGTCTAAGAAATAAGGAAGTATTGAATGTTATAAAAAAAATTATGAAGAAAATTTTATAACATTCTGAAAAAAAATATCATTCCTTATGGAACAGTAACTTTCCTTTTCAAAATCATGAAATATAAAGAAAGTAGAAAATGGTCACTTTCTACATAATATATTAAATTACTAACACATAACAGAGTATAATAAGTTTAGCAAGGATAAATCATGCTACAATATATTTCAAAATCTAAGCTACTAGGCTCCCAGCAGGAATGAACTAAACAATTATTCTTGAAATCACAAACTGTATCACAATGAAATTAGTTAAACTATTAAGTAATTGTTTCAAAGTATAATGAATTACGATTTTCTACAAATACTAGGAATAGAAGTCAGTATATATAAAGATTGCCTCCATTTGGAATTAGCAAATTTTTGGAACCTCAAAGCATAATCTTACAAACTCTGGCACATTTCAAATTCTCAAGAATTAACCCCTTCTTAACACAACCTGTCAGAAGTAAACTGTATATACTTGATTCTCAAATTTCTTTGAGTTTATTCAAGAGATTATGTTTGAATATTAATTCACACAGAAAATATATTTTCAAATCATTAATATTTTCATCTTTAGTATCTGTAAATTTTACTCGTAAGTTCTCTGGAATAAAGTATATGTTTACTGATGATTTATCATTCCATAGTTAAATAGATGCTATTTATTCTGAAATCCCTATGAATCTGGGTATTTTCATGCAGTTTGATTAGGCATCCATCAAAATAAAGTGCAATCCTGAACACATTAAACTAAATGAAGGATTCTTTTTCTCTCTGACATTATTAATTGTTATTAGGAACTCCACCAACCTGTACTGATTCCAATGTAAATTACTGACCTATTCATAGCATTAACAAAAAGTTGAAGATCCTGTAAGTATAAATTAGGCAGAAAAGAGTGAAAATTCTAAATACCTGAACAAAAAAGATTTATTGATCACTTATATATGCAAGTATGAAAGAAAAATAATTTACTGAGAACATACTATCTGCTAGGCACAAAGCTAGACCTCCCATATATATTACCCACAAATTGTGAGATATAATTTTTCATGCTTTTTCTCAGTAAAAACCTCATCCTTTGAAACTGAGTAGATTGCTCAAGTTTATCCAAGTCATTCAGATTGAGCTAAAATTTGTTATCAATGCTGATTGGGAGTTCAGAAAACAGAGATCCTTAGAGCTTGGTGTACAGGGTTCTTATGCAGCATCAGAAGTAAAATGTGGCACTAGGAATGGGGGTAAGGGAGATAAACCATGGACAGAGTCAGAAAGCTGATGTTAACAGCCATTCCTGAATATGGGAAACAGAGGTGGAAGTGTATCAGGTTACTGAGAGCTTATCTGCCACCCTAAGGACTCTGAAATTATCTCAGAGGCATCAGACAGCAAATCCTTCCTAGAACAAGGTAATATGACTATATGTTTCAGAAGACGAATCTGGCAATTGAATGGAATGAAGCTGGACACAAGGAGACTTACTTTCATAAATCACATATTAGATGATAAGACCTGAAACTGAGGAATTAAAGTAGAGGAGTGCAGAAATTTCAGCAACATTTTAAAGAAAAAATGGGATATTGTAACTATTACTGGGTAATAAAATAAAAGTCTATCTTCTTCCTGTGAGTATCAACCTAGTCATAACTCATTTCCTTTCACTAATACTAAGAGAGGTGCCTGACACATTTGGCCATTCACTAACCATCTCCTTCAACATATTTTAATACAATTCAGTTACATGTAATAGGTTTGATATTTTTATTTTTGAATTAATCAATAATAAAAACACATAAACAAAGCTCTATAGGATAATAAACATTTTTTTAAGAATGTAAAGGAAATCCAGACCTGAGTTAGATCAATGTTGTTCCTTTGTATCCACTACCTACTTCAGAGGATAGTTTTAATTGTCAGACTCACATATATTCCCTCTCCCTTTTCTAGGGGTACCTCACATTTTGTTAGGTGGTTCTGTACCATCCACCCCCAACTTTTAGCAACTCTGAATCCTACAGGTCAGTTCAGGGAAGAGTACAGGACTTATTTGGGGCCAATGAGACAAAAGAGATAATTCTGTAGAAGGTTCTGGAATATATCTTTCCTTTATTTTAAAAGAGATCCACAAAAAAAGGTAGTCTCCTTCCTCTGAATGTCCTGCTGTATGGATATGAAATCTGGCACAGTCTACATCCACTTTGCCATCAAGGGAGAAACCAGCCTAGAGATGAAGTCAACAACCACAAGAGCACATAGCTGAGGGAATCATGTAGAAACAGACCCAGAGTCACTGGAATTAACCATCCCTTCTGGTGTTAAAATTCAATAGACCTTCTTACTGTTAAACTTGCTTGGGAAAAATGCTTTCATGGCAACCGAATAAATATTAATTGATGCAGTCATTTGTCGTGCCTCATCTTTCCTTTTATACTTATTTTTAAAGTAATTCTCAGACATTCTTTTAGCTTACAAATAACTTTTCATCAGTGTGCATTTAACAATTCAGCACTCCTGTTACCTATTTTACTTTTATTTCTATATTCTGATTTCTTATAACCATACTGAAATAATGGGAGACAAAGAAATGGCACAATTTGTCCACAAAAATATTAAGGTGGAGCTCAGAGATCCAATCCAGACCATGTAGCTCCAGAATCCATGTTCCTAACCACGAAGTCATACTGTACACAGCACAGAGAAGTGAAAGTAGCAAGGGAGGACCACTTTCAAGAAACGAAGCTGTAAAGTGGGCAGAGAACTAAGGCAGAGATTCAAGAAATTGTGGATCAGTAACATTTTCCTCCAAATTTATTTTAAACAATTTCAAACCTACAGAAAAGTTGAGAGAATGCCCATGAATTTTTTTAAACCAAGATTATTAATTGTTAACATTTCACCACATTTTCCTGGTAATCCATCTGTAAAGGTGTATATATGCATATTGAATTCACATATGTACATATACGTATATATGAGGACGGTGTGACCGTTTATCCATATATCCTTCAACATATATCTCAAAGAACAAAGACATTTCCTACACTGTCATATCATTACTATCCTCGAGAAATTTAATATCATGTAATACACGATGTTCACATTTTTTCCCAATTTTCCCACAATTGTCCTTGATAGCAATTTATTTTTTCATCAGAAATTCAATTAAAGGTCACTATTTACTTTTAGTTATAATCATTCTATAGCCTCCTATAATCTAGAGGAAACTTCTGGCTTTTTTCCCTTTCATGACATTTAAATTTTTTTTTAAATATTTGTATCAGACAGCATGTTAAATATCCCACAATCACTATTTTTGTGACATTTCCTCGTTTAGATTTAAATTAAATAGTTCAACAACAGCAGAGATGCTGTTTTCCTTCTCACATCATGAGACCTATCACTTCCGTCTGTCTTGTTAACTGGTGACTTTAACGGATGACTTCATTCAACGCGGTATCCATCAGCTCCTTCCATGGTAAACATAATTGGTTTCCTTGCTATTAAAATCTAATCTGTTGGGTGATACATTGATACCATGTGAATTTCTTGTTCCCTAATAACTGTTCATCAATGGTTTTAGCATCCAATGACAATAGTTATTTGAATCAATGATTACAATTAGAGACAGAAAAATGGTGATTGTTTTTCCCTGAAGTGTTATCTGGCTTCATTCTGAGAAAAAAGAGCTTTACCTCAAAGACTTTTAACTGTATTTATTTCAATTGAGAGAGAGAGAGAGAGAGCAGGAGGGGCAGAGAGAGAATCCCAAGCAGGCTCTGTACTGTCAGCACAGAGCCCAATGCAGGTTCAATCTGATGACCACGAAATCACATGAGCCAAGATCAAGAATCAGATGCTTAGCTGACTGAGCCATCCAGATACCCCTACCTCAAAGACTTATTAATAAGTTAAAAAAATTTTTTTGAACATTTTTGAATTTATAGAAAATGATAAAGCTACTATAGAGATTTCCCATATGTCACACACCCATTTTCCCATATCATTAATATCCTATATTAGTATGGTAACTTTGTTATTATTTTTTAATGTTTTATTTATTTTTGAGAGACAGAGAGAGACAGAGTGTGAGTGGGGGAGGAGCAGAGAGAGAGGGAGACACAGTATCCCAAGCAGGATCCAGGCTCTGAACAGCTGGCACAGAGCCCGACCTGGGGCTCGAACTCACCATTTTTGCTTCTTTGGGGAACTGGGCCATGACACTTACGCTGCCATTCTGAAGTAAACTTTGGCTGTAGCTGTTTCAATAATGTTGTTCATCAAGTGAAGGATTTCCCTTCCAGTCCTAGTTTATGGACTAGTTTTTAACTCTACCCTAGTTCTCCTCTAAACCCTAACGGTGTCTGAATCCAGGTGGTCACTTATTAACTGTGGCGTGTTGGCCAAGCTGATCCTGCTCTTAGTTCAAGTATGTATTCATTAAATATTTCATGCACTTTTTCGAGGTCACTTTATCCCCCTAAGACTTCAGTTTTTAAGGAAGAAATATCAATCCCCACAACCACTTTCAACTCTTTCATCTATGCTTTTCTTAAACTTGCCCATATTTTAAAATCATTTGTTTATGTTGCTATTTGTTGATTTTTCCGTTTTAAAAATTATTAAATTCATACATTAAAGCATGAGAATTTTGACTCTTAATTTTTCACATCCCCTCACCCTTTCATTACAGCTATATTAGGATTATCATTTTATCAGTATTTGTATGCCTACATAAGTTCTGTTCATAGGAGGAACATGTAAGGCTACTGTATGATGTTTCCTATCTTACACAAAATTTTCCTTCCTAAGAACCAGTCTTTTGTTTTTTCTTTGATTAATATTTTTATCACTAATTCATAAGCAAAATTTTCTAGATGTCAAATAACCTATAAATCCCAGGTTTTTCTTGTGCATGTTTCACCAGGGCCCCTGCCCGTCTTCCCCAGTCTGTACCGCTTGGTCTCTGGGATGGTGATTAGTGACCATGAGACCTAAGGGAGGGAAGCACGATGGATGGGCCACATAAACTTTGATATGCTTTTCTATGATCAACTCAAAAAGTAAAAGTAAGAAGTACAGTTTCAGATGAGGACCAATATGCACATTTCCAGTCCTTCTAATTCTCATATTTTTGTCCTAACTATACAAAATTATACTAAGAATCACCTGGAAGAATAATCGCTTGTCACACATTTAGCACACATGGCAATATGGTAGGCTGTCAAAATATACAAGGAGATATATATGGAACTAGACAGAGGTACAGAAATAAAAACCCAAATTACTGTAAAAGTTCAAAATATGCTGGTGTGCCGGGGGGCTCAATTGGTTGAGTGTCTGACTCTTGATTTTGGCCCAGGACATGATGTCACATTTTCAGGAGTTTGAGCCCTGCATCAGGCTCTGTGCTGACTGGCGGAGTCAGCTTGGGATTCTACCCCCACCACCCACCACTTTCTCACCTGCTCATGCTCTCTGTCTCCCTCAAAATAAACAAATAAACCTAATAAAATAAAAAATGAAATAAAATTTCAAAATATCATAACGGTGTAATTTCAAATCAACTGAGAACTGATTGTGTTGGGAAAACTAGCCTGTCATCTAGAAATAAGGTTGGATTTCTGTTTACATCTTACATCAAATTATATTTCCTGTGAACGAAATATGTAAGAATCCAAACCGAATACAAATAGTAGAAGAAGTAATCCTGAGAAAGGACTTTATTACCAAAACACCAAATCTAGAAATTATAAACAGAATTACTGAAATATGAGATATTCTTCTGATCTTTTGTGTGTTTGCCCTCAATCCATTTCCCAACCTCTCCTGTATTTTGTTTCATAATCAAATGAGCTCTCTAAACTCTTCTTTCCCAGACTTCTTTCAAATAGCTGCTGGCTAGATTAGGACAACGGGAGGTACTGATAAGAAATGTAATGATCTGGGAAAGGAAATCTTTCTCTGCTGCAGGCAGTGTCCGAAACACAAGCTGCACCTCCTCATTAATTCCAGCTCCTGAAAGAAAACTCTGCATGTGGCCAGAACCCTGGATTCTGTAATACCACTGCTCCCCATGAGAACTTCCCACCATGGGGGCGCCTGGGTGGCTCAGTCAGTTGAGCGTCAGACTTTAGCTCAGGTCATGACTCATGGTTTGTGGGTTCGAGCCCCAGGTCGGGCTTGGTGCTGACAGCTCAGAGCCTGGAGCCTGCTTTAGATTCTGTACCTCCCTCTCTCTCTGACCCTCCCCTGTTCAAGCTGTCTCTCTCTCTCTCTCTCTCAAAAATAAATAAAATATTTTTTTAAATGGTACATAAAGCCTCATGGTAACCACAAAGCAAAAAACTACAATAGGTATACTAAAGAAAGGAATCAAAGTATACCACTAAGAAAAAATCATCAATTCACAGTGAGAGAAACAATGAAACAAAAAGACTATAAAACATCCAGAAAACAATAAAATGGCATTAATAATTCCTTACCCACATTCAATTATCCCATATTCTACAGCAGAAAGAAACAAAGAAAACTTTTCAAGCCATGGATTTATAGGTCCAGGCCACAGAGATCATGGATTTTCAATTACCCCAATTAAATACCACTCCTAGTGAGCAATAGAAAATAAATCAAGGTCCAAGCCTTATTAAAGAAGTTTATCATAATTGCAAAAAGTCTAGGTATTGAACTAAAGATTCTCTAAAACGCAAAAGACATATGCATACCAAACCACCTGAGGATAATTTTAATTTCTCTTTCAGAAAATTGGAAAACAAGAAAAAATTCCACCTTTTGCCACATGACAGAATAACGAGGCTTCAAAGATAACAGGGATTTCCCCACTACTATTAATCAACACATTAGGAGAAATAGACTTGCCATTTTGAGAGAATGAAGTACCATTAGTTCTTATGAACACAGGAACAGCATTATCAGCTCTTAATCCCACCAACCTCTCTTTCCCCCTTCCTCAGAGTACAGAAACACTTCAAATGGTGGGAGTTTCCAATACTTCTATGATACTTTTGAAAACCTTGTTTATTTCCTTTAAATTGGGACCATTGCTGGTCACATACCAGTTTCTACTCATACCCACCACTCCAATTCATTCATGATCCTCGAGAGCTTCCAGGACCATATTTCTTTCTCTTGAAAGGGAGAGATCTCTCTAGAAACAACAATTCAACAAAACATAAAAGAATCTGCAACAAATGGGTCAATACCAGTACCAGTCTTTCCTATAACTCAACTTACACAGCCTCTCCTTCCTGACACTCCCTGACATCCTTTGATCTAAATGTTCTACTGACATTGGACACATACACCTGCTCCTCCTGTAACAATTCGGATGGACTCTTCCTAGCCTCTTCCCAATATTAAGTGATACTCATTACACTGAAGATATTAAAAGGATTAAACCCACGACCAAGGAATATTAAATAAGGGTTTAACTATTCCATGCACTAGCTCTTATAATATCTCAATTCTTCCCATACCAAGACCTCACGGAAAAGGGCAGAGATTGTGGTGCAGGACCAAAGAACAATAAATAATAGTTATACCTTGTCACCCAGTTGTGCCTAATCGTTATGCTTTATACTCTATTTCCCTCAATAGAAAATTCTTCACAGTCATGGATTTCTGTAGTGCCTTTGTCAGTACACCAGTGGGTCCCAGAAAGCAAATTTTTATTTTCTTCCACTTGGGAAGAACAAAATACAGTACTTGGACAGTCATGCCACAGGGCTACACTGAAAGCTCTACTTTTCTCATATTTTAGAAACTGACATACCTGATGTAATTTTTCCCAAAAACTCTACTTTGCTGCAATATGTGGGTGACTTACCTCTTTGCTCCCCTTCAGAAGACACTTGAGCAACCAAAGTATCCATTTACTAATGCAATTGGCTACAAGCAGATACAATGTATCTAAGGCAAATATCTGGGACATGTCATCAGTAACCAAAAGCTTCTCTTAGATCCAGACAATTTCAAAAACAATTATTCCTTCCCCCTCTCTTAAACCAAATGACAGTTACTCAGATTTTACTGGAACTGGATCTCTAATGTCTCTGCTCTCACTCAACTCTTGTAAACCCTGCTTAAAGCTAGTCAATCTGAGGAGCACCTGGGTGGCTCCGTGGATTAAGAGGCCAATTCTTGATTTTGGCTCAGCACATGATTTCATGGTTTGTGAGACTGAGCCCCATGTTGAGCTCCACACTGACAACATGGAGCCTGCTTGAAACGCTCTCTCTCTCTCTCTCTCTCTGGTAGCCTGCTTAAGTGAATTAGTCTTGTGCTCCCTTTTGACTACTATATTCCTCATTCTGGATAAGATCTCCTAACCCTCACCATGCTCAGCACCTATCTGCTACTGGATTAAATTCCTATGAAATCCTCCTACTTTGACTTCCAAATATCCCCATCACCAGGTGCCATCCGTGAACCCAGCTACTCTTCTCCCTCTTGCTACTGACGAGACTCCTTATGACTGTATTGCAAGGACTGACCAATTACCAATCACCAGACTGGATCTTCAAAAAACTATTGGTAATGCTGAGTTATTTTGGTTCACTGATGGTTCCAGTTTAAAAGGTCAGATGAGGGAATAGCATATGGGCAGGCTGTGCCATACTTATCAACCACTGAAGTTCCTGAAGCAAGCCCCATATCAGAGACTTCTTTGGCCTGACACACTAACATTTTTCCTTTTTTTTTTTAAATTTTTTAATGTTTATTTATTTTTGAAGGAGAGAATGAGAGACCAAGAAAGTGTGAGCAGGAGAGGGGCAGGGAGAGAGGGAGACACAGAATCCAAAACAGGTTCCAGGCTCCAAACTGTCGGCACAGAGCCTGATGTGGGGCTCGAACTCACCAGCCATGAGATCATACCTGAGCAGATGTTGGATGCCCAATCTAGAAACACCCAGCAACCTCTGAACTTTTTGCTTTAACACAGGCCTACCTTTGGCAAAGGATAAAATAGCCAACATATACAGGAACGGGTGATATGCTTTTGGAGCTAGAAATATTTCAGAATGATGTGGAAACAGAGGTTTTCTAACTTCTACTGGGCAACAGATTAAAAAGAATTCTTTTAAAAAATTTTTTTGTACATTCTTTTATTTTTGAGAGAGAGAGAGAGAGAGACAGAGCATGAACATGGGAGGGACAGAGAGAGAGGGAAACAGAATCTGAAACAGGCTTCAGGCTCTGAGCTAGCTGTGAGCACAGAGCCCAATATAGGGCTTGAACCCACAAACCCTGTGATCATGACCTGAGCCAAAGTCACACTATTAAACAACTGAGCCACCCAGGCACCCCTAAAAATAATTCTTATACCCTGTTATTGCACAATCAACTCAGCTACTCAAACAACTACCTATAATTAAAGTTCCCGGTCATTATGTAGCAAATGTAGAGGAAAATAATGGGAATCAATTGGTAGATACCATAGTAAAAAATTCAACTTTACAAAATCATTTCACATTAAAGTTAATATCAACCTTAATTCCTTTAGAGTCCTTAAACAAACTCTTTTTGAGTGACCTGAAACAATTAAGGATATTCAACATAATGTCACTACTAATGAAATTAAGAAATAGAATCAGGGGCGCCTGGGTGGCTCAGTCAGTTGAGTGTCCGACATCAGCTAGGTCATGGTCTCAGGGTTCGTGGGTTCAAGCCCTGTATCAGGCTCTGTGCTGACAGCTAGCTCAGAGCCTGGAGCCTGTCTTTGGATTCTGTGTCTCCTTCTCTCTCTGACCCTCCCCTGCTCACGCTGTCTCTCTCTCTCTCTCTCTCTCTCTCTCTCTCTCTCTCTCTCTCTCTCACTCACTCAAAAATAAATAAAACATTAATAAAAAAAAAGAAGTAGAATCAAATGGTAACTTTGATCCCAACACTGAGCTTTGGCCAGCCCAAATAGGCAGCCTATCCACAACTGCCTACAGAAAATGATTTTAAAATTTAACCATGAAATGACCCGTTGGAACATGGATAAAATTATGGACTGTGGATAACAGTATTTTTGGAACACATCTCATAAACTGGCATAGAATTTACCATTATTTTTAATTTGCTACACATATGATCCTGAGAAGCCTAGTCATATTGCCATGATGCGTTTCCCATTACCTTTAGGACTTTTTAAGGTTTGGCAATTGGATTTTACCCATATCCCCTCTCACAAGGACACAAATATGTACTGCTAATGGTATGCCTGCACTCTCATTGGGTGGAACCCAGTCCCTGCATCAGCAGAAGTCAAAGTATGATTAGAGAAAACCACGCCTACCTGGGGAATTCCATCTGAATGACATAGTGATGGAGGGATTCATTTCACAGGACACACACTCAAGGCACTTTGTGAAATTTAATCTACTCTACAGCATTTTCCCTGCACCTTACAGCCCAATCTTCAGGGTCAGCAGAAAGAATCAATGGCATAATTCAAACACAGCTACAATTACAGAAGCTTTAAATTTTCCCTGGCCTAAGGCTCTGCCACTCATAACACCTTTGGGAAACATATACCATCTTCCTTTATCACAACCAGAAGACCTAGGAGACTGGACTCGGGGGCCTATGAGCCCTGACTAGTCAAGGGAGAAATGCCTGAATACTGTAAAGGACTGATAAAGGCCTTGAAGAAACATGCATTCTTGGTAGAAAAACATTTTCACAGCATGTTGCTGTGAAGACCTCCTCCACCATGATCTACAGCCTAGAGATTCTGTCTCCTGAAAAAGACATCTCCCCAAAGACACCCTAAACCCTGATGGAAAGGACCCAGCTGGGTACTGTTAACCAACTCATGCACAGCTCAGCTCAAAGGCACTGACTTTTGGACTCATGTTTCTCATTTAAAGAAAGTTCTAGCCCCTCAATGGACATCAGAACCAACTGCAGACATAAAACTCAAAGTGACTCAGAGTTGAAGCAGAGATCATCTCTGAATCATTCTCCCATTTGTGCAGATGTACCTATGTGCAGAATCTTTTCAACTGTGTAGGATATTAAGAGATGTTTGGAAGTAAGTTCAGCAAGTGTGTTCACTGCTGCTTCACCGTGCTGAGCTATGACTTAAATAATAAGCCATTTATCACATTTTGGTTTTTTTTCAAACTTTATTTTATTTTTGTGAAAGAAAGAGACAGAGTACAAGCAGGGGAGATGCAGAGAGAGAGGGAGACACAAGAATCCAAAGCAACTCCAGGCTCTGAGCTGTCAGCACAGATCCCGACGCAGGGATTGAACTCATAAAACACGAGTTCATGTCCTGAGCTGAAATCAGACACTTAACCAACTGAGCCAACCAGGAGTCTCACAATTTGTTCTAAATATAATATTATTATTAATTAATAATTGTGCTAGTGGAGAGTAAACAATATTTTAATAGCATGAAAACATAAATTGAAATATTAATATTTCTCTTATTTAGTCTCATTCTTTTTAAATTTGTATTTTCAGGTTTTATAATATATAATATTTTAGTATACTAGTACATCTATCTATTTGTAGGTAAGAATGTATATATTTAAAACATACTCCAAATGATCTTAATAATATGAATGTACACCATGGGTTGAAATATATCTCCTAATAAAACGAGCAGCAAAAGAGAGATAGTTGAAAACAAAAGAGTAGATGAGATAACATGGGGAAATTTCTAGAATGAAAGAAGAGTGAGGCCAAGGATATAATCAGGGAGAATGAAAGCATCATTAAAGACAAAAAGAGAACCACGACCCAGTATCAAAGACTGAGATGGAACAACCAAGAAGACAGAAGCATAGAGGGTTTGCAAACAAGCCAGAGAAGACTTTCAATACTACCAAACACTGTGCTTGGTTCGGAAAATAATTAAATATTTTGGAGTTAGCATTTAGAGTTGGTTGTGGCTTTAGAGAGAGGGGGTTTAATGAATTGGCAGGAGCGATAAACGAAATGTGAAGAAATCAAATAGAAAAATTTCTAGTCTATTTCCCATTCTCTTTATATTATTTTTTGTGTCTCCTTAGATCATGTATGAGTAAGCTTCAGGCATACTAGTTTACTACGTCCTCCCCTATTTTTTTTTTTCAAATTAGGTCTTGCTCTTTTAAGAGTCAGGGTTAGAGGTGCCTGAGTGGTTCAGTTAAGTGACTGACTGACCGCAGCTCAGGTCATGATCTCACAGGCTCTCCATCAGGCTGCTTGCTGACAGTACAAAGCCTGCTTGGAATCTCTCTCTCTCTCTCTCTCTCTCTCTCTCTCTCTCTCTCTCTCTCTCCCTCCCTCTCTCTCTGCCTCTCCTCCAAGCATGTGCTCTCTCTAAAAATAAATAAATAAACTAAAAAAGTATCCAGGCTTTTCCAGATGGTTCCCTCAGTCTGCTTCTTTTCCTCATGTTCTTCACCAATTATTATCTTGCAAAGTTATCTGACATTATACTTTCACTGGGAAATCTTTCTTTCTTCCTCTAGGTCACCATTCACATCCTGTACTGTATTTTTATATAACACATTTTCACTTTTTTCTACCACAGCCTAAATTGCACACTAAATTGTGCACATAGTGTTAGTGCCTTTCTTCCCATTAGATTATGAGCTTCTTGTCAGGAGCCATATCTAAAACCTAAGAACTTACCCCAGCCATTCTCACATCCTGTGCCCACACTTCCCATTGGCTTTTCCAATACCCTGCATACGGTAAGGACTCCATAAAGTTACACATAAAGGAAATCGTAGCAATCAATGCAGTATGCATTGTGGATCTAGTTAGCTTGTTGTCAGTTGCTCGAAAGATTTATAACTTGATAGTGATTTAAGAATATTTAGACAAGACTTTTCCCACATTTTTATTTAAATTCCAGCTAATTAACATGTATGATTTTTGGTTTTTCTTTTATAGTTTATTGACAAGTTGGTTTCCATATAACACCCAGTAATCCTCCCAACAAGAGCCCTCCTTCATGCCTATCACCCCTTTTCCCCTCTCCCTCACTCCTGTCAACCCTGTTTGTTCTCAGTATTTAAGAGTCTCTCATGGTTTCAGTCCCTCCCTCTCCTTAACTATTTTCCCCCTCCCCTTCCCCCATGATCCTCTGTTAAGTTTCCTCTGTTCCACATATGAGTGAAAACATGGTTCTGTCCTTCTCTGTCTGACTTACTTCATTTAGCATAACACCCTCAAGTTCCATCCATGATGCTACAAATGGCCAGATTTCTTTCTCATTGCCATATTAACATGTATGTTAACAGTATTAGTTTCAGGTGTAGAATTTGACTTATCACTTACATACAACCTGGTGCTTATCACAACAAGTGCCCTCCTTAATACCTATCACCTCTGCCCACCTCCCCTCCAGTGACCATCAGTTTGTTCTCTATTGTTAAGAGTCTGTTTCTTGGTTTTCCTCTCTTCTCAACACCACACCCATGTTCACCGGCTTTATACCTTAAATTCCACATAAAGATAAAGAAGATGTAGTGTGTATACACACACACATATATACACAGTGTATTTTACTTGGCCATAAAAAGAATGAAATCTTGCCATTAAGCAGTTAATTCTCTTTGAGGACCTGGGAAAGTCCTCATGGAAGAGATCTTATTTGACCTCAAGAATGAGTAGTATTGAGATAGAAAGAAAGGGAGAAGTTTTAAATTTTTTTGTTTATTTCTTTTTTAGAGACTGACAGAGGGAGAGAGGGAGGGAGGGAGAGGGAGAGGGGTGAGGATAGGGGAGAGACAGAGGAAGGGAGAGAGAGAGAGAATCCAATGCAGGCTCCAGACTCTGAGCTGTCAGCACAGAGCCCAACACAGGGCTTGAACCCATGAACTGTGAGATCATCACTTGAGCCGAAGTCAGACACTCAACTGACTGAGCCACCCAGGCACCCAAGAAGGAGTTTTAGAGGAGGCAAGCATTATCAGCAAATGAGATGAAGCAACTGCACAGAGGAGCTGTGAAGGGATGCACGGGGCCAAATGTCCCGAGGCAGAGGAAGAGAGCAGGAGCTGGATAAGACAAAGGCTGACAACGGAACATACAGAATACCAAAATAAGTGAAATCGATTTGGTTTGAAAATAAGCAATCACTACAAAGTCTGAGCAGTGGTGTATCATTTTTTAATTTATTCAAAAATATTTGGGAAGCCTTATAAAGAACCACTGTTCAAGGTGTTAGAGGTGAAAGAAGAAGAATAACAAAGAAATCCCTTCACTCATGTCTATTGATAATGATAGTGGTGGAGAACGAGTGACTGATAATAACGAGTGACAGACGGGAACAAATTCAACTCACAGAGTGAAGCTGATGAGCCTGGCAAATCCTCCCACACCTTTTAGTCTCCACTGTAAATGCTGACTAATCATCTTTCCTTAACCATATTAATTTTTCCTGTAACTGTCCAAACTAACCTGAGATTCTTGTCAGCTCATTTTACATTTTATGCATAGGGTAATGAACAGAATTATAAAATGTACAATTTTACAATTGTAAATATG
The DNA here is from genome assembly GCA_004023785.1 of Mungos mungo. NCBI lineage: Eukaryota > Metazoa > Chordata > Mammalia > Carnivora > Herpestidae > Mungos > Mungos mungo. The sequence goes on along the minus strand of PISW01013067.1, from coordinate 8,895 downwards.
ATGCCAGTTAGTGTAAGAATCAGCAAGATCATCACCAACTGACCTTAGTGACTTTAGTGAAAGTCATTTACTTAAACTCATTGTCTCACAGGTCATCTTTAATTAATGTCACATAGTTAATACATTTTGGAAGCTGAACTTCCCTACAGAAATACACTGATGTCACTACAGGGAAATCCCTTAAGCATTTGATGGAAAAGTTTATTTTGCATTGTAGGAAATATAACAATTGACACTGATCTATTAGTAGTCTCCCAGATTTTCATTCTTTTAATCCCAAATGTGTTTGAGACTTATATTTATATTCTGAAATTCTATAAGACTTAACACCATATCAGAGTATTTAGATAAGGAAAGTACTCAAATTTAATATTAGCATCCATAAATATTAATCTGAATTATTGGCATTTGTTTATTGAGCTTAGATTTCAACTTCTCACCTTTCTAGCTCTTGAGCTGAAGACTATGGGAAATTAGCAAGAGATTTAGACTCAATTCATGCTGACCTTTTCTGACTATAAGGTAAATTTTCAAAATACACAGGTAAGAACATAGCTTAATATTGTTAAATAATTCAGGCAGGTACAGCTGAATAATTAAATGGATTATATTTAATATTTTAAAACAAAAGAACAAAATGTCCAGCCTGTGCATTTATTTTCATGTATTGATTATGGAAAATAAATCCATTTTGACCATAAAATTTATATGGCTTGACACATTGGTCAGTATATCCTAATGGATCACTAAGTAATGATAGAAGATAGACTTTTAATAAATTGTTTTAATGTTTATTCATTTTTGGAGAGACAGAGAGAGAGCATGAAAGGGGGTGGGGAACAGGTGCAGAGAGGAAGACAGAGCATCTGAAGCAGGCTCAGGCTCCGAGCTGTCAGCACAGAGCCTGATGCAGGGCTTGAATTCATGGATGGCAAGATCATGACCTGAGCCAAAGTTGGACAGTCAATCCATTGAGTCACACAGGTACTCCTAGAAGACAGCCTTTCAGGGAAAACAAAATTTGTTCTCAAAAATCATATTAAGATTTTTCTTTTTTTAAGCATTATGAAATTAAAGTATACAGGCAGGCTTATTTTTACTAGCTTTTCAACGACTGTGATATACTTTAGAAAACTTTATATAAGTTTTTCAGAAAACAGAAAAATAGTAGATGGGTCAATTCAGATAAAAGAATGGTACCTAAACTTTTTAAAATAAGGATTTTTAAATAATGTCCTTTGTAAACTATTCTTCAAAATTAACAGTCTCAACCTGCTGAAACCACAGAAAGTCACTAAGGATCAATGGTAGTATACTGACGAGGTCATATTATAAGTCGGTTCTTCAGAATGAAGCTTGGACTGGAATCTATACTGTTTTTTCTCTACAGCATTAAACAACTCATACAAGAAGTAGAAGTCATAGCTAAACCCAAATATGTCAATTCTAAAAGGAAACTGTGTATAGATATATGAAAAAAAAAAAAGCCATGTAGTGGCACCGGGGTGGCTCAGTTGGTTAATCATCTGACTTCAGCTCAGGTCATCATCCCACAGATTGTGAGTTAAGCCCCATTGTTGGGTCTCTGTGCTGACAGCTCAAAGCCTGGAACCTGCTTTGAATTCTGTGTCTCCCTCTCTTTTGACCCTTCCCTCCTATCAAAAATAAATAAACATTAAAACATTTTAATAAGAAAAAGAGGGGTGCCTGAGTGGCTTAGTCAGTTAAGAGTCCGAATTTGGCTCAGGTCATGATCTCATGCTTCAGGAGGTCAAGCCCCACAGAGCGTTGGGTTCTGTGCTGACAGCTCAGAGCCTGGAGCCTGTTTCAGAGTCTGTGTCTCCCTCTCTTTCTGCCCCTCCCCTACTGGTACTCCATCTCTCTAAAATGAATAAACATTAAATTTTTTAATAAAGTAAAAAGGAAAAAAAAGCCATGTAGACAAGCAACTCTAGATTGTGTTATGTATAGAAGGTATGTTTGAGAATTCAGAAGGTGAAAATAAGTGTGGTCAAGGGCATTTAGTTAAAACTTTATTAAGTAGCATTCTATGTAAACTTTACATAAAGAAGGAAAGGATTTAGGTGCCTGGGCAAAAATCAACAGGAATGATGGATGGACAAAGTCTGTTTTTATGGAAATGAGTGTAATACTGGGAAAAGGAATGAGAGAGGTAACATCATATGGATATTTATTTCCTTATATATGTAAAGTAATTTTCTTTAAAGATGATAGTCCTCTTCTTCTTCTTAGTGAATTTTTTTCAAATTTTTTTAATGTTTTTTATTTATTTTTGATACAGAGAGAGACAGAGCATGAGACGGGGAGGGTCAGAGAGAGAATGAGACACAGAACTGGAAGCTGGCGCCAGATTCTGAGGTAGCTGTCAGCACAGAGCCTGATGCGGGACTCGAACCCACGAACGTGAGATCTGACCTGAGCGAAGGTTGGAGACTTAACCAACTGAGCCACCCAGGTGCCCCTTCTTAGTGATTTTCATAGAATTCCTAATATATAAATTTAACACATCTGTTGTATGCTATTTTCAAACATTTACTCAACTGGAAAAGTATATAAAAACTTCTTGCTCAGTTAAAAAAATGTGTATATAGGAAAACTGATTTCAAATTTTAAGGATCTTTAAAAGGAAAATGGATATCAATGTACCAAATAATGGTACATTATATGTGTACGGTATTCATGCATGAATTAATAAAGGCAAACCTTTTCCACTGTAATCATTCTCCTTGAAATTATAAAAATATTCTTTGGAGACTGAGTTTCAGAGTTGAGGTTATAAAGCTGACATTTTAGGGGAATGAATATCCCATAGAGATTTGTGTGCCTGTATCCAGAGAGAGTAACAAGTTTGAAGAAGCTCCTCTCTTTGTGGTACAAATAAAAATTAGAAGGAAAATTAGACACACTCTAAATTAGAATTTTATGTCTCCAGAACTCCTATCTCAACAGAGAAGGTGGATATGATTGAGGATAACCACTCCTCGACCACTCAGTTCATCCTAGTAGGATTTACAGATCACCCAGAATTGAAGAGCTTACTCTTTGTGGTGTTTCTTACTATCTATCTGATCACCATGGTGGGCAATCTTGCCCTGGTGGTATTGATTCTTAAAGAGCGTCGTCTTCACACACCAATGTACATCTTTCTGGGCAACCTGGCTCTAACAGATTCCTGTTGTTCTTGTGCCATTACCCCCAAGATGTTAGAGAACTTCTTTTCCACGGACAGAATGATTTCCCTTTGTGAATGTATGGCACAGTTTTATTTTTTCTGCCTTGCTGAAACTGCAGACTGCTTTCTTCTGGCAGCAATGGCCTATGACCGCTATGTGGCCATTTGCAGCCCACTACAGTACCACACCTTGATGTCAAAGAAACTCTGCATTCAGATGACCACAGGGGCCTACATAGCTGGAAACCTGCATTCCACGATTCATATAGGGCTTCTCTTTAGGTTAACTTTCTGTGGGTCTCATCAAATTAATCACTTTTTTTGTGATGTTCTTCCATTATTCAGACTCTCTTGTGTTGATCCTTATATCAATGAATTGATGATATTTATCTTTCCAGGGTCAGTTCTAATCTTCTCTATTATCATAGTCCTTATCTCTTATTTCTGCATCCTCTTCATGATTTTCAAAATGAAGTCCAAAGAAGGAAGAGGTAAAGCCTTATCTACTTGTGCATCCCACTTTCTCTCTGTCTCAATATTCTATGGTTCTCTTCTTTTTGTGTACATTCGACCAGATTTTGTTAAAGAAGAGGATAAAGATATACCTGTTGCTATTTTTTATACTCTAGTAATTCCTTTATTAAACCCCTTTATCTATAGTCTAAGAAATAAGGAAGTATTGAATGTTATGAAAAAAAATGTGAAGAAAATTTTATAACATTTGAAAAAAAATATCATTCCCTATGGAAAAGTATCTTTGCTTTTCAAAATCATGGAATATAGAGAAAGTAGAAAATGGTCAATTTCTACATAAAATATTAAATTACTAACACATGATAGAGTATAAGTCAAATAAGTAAATTCAGCAAAGAGAAATCATGCTACAATGTATTTCAAAATCTAAGCTACTAGGCTCCCAGCAGGAATGCACTAAACATTTATTCTTGAGGTCACAAATTGTGTCACAATGAAAGTAGTTAAACTATTAATTAATTGTTTCAAATAATAATGAGTTACGATCTTCTACAAATACTAGAAATAGAATTCAGAATATATAAAGATCACCTCCATTTAGAATTGACATATTTTTGGAACCGCAAAGCATAATCTTACAAACTCTGGTACATTTCAAGTTCTCAAGAATTAACCCCTTCTTAACACCAGCGGTCAGAAGTAAACTGTATATACTTGATTCTCAATTTTTTTGAGTTTATTCAAGAGATTATGTTTCAATGTTAATTACACAGAAAATCTATTTTTAAGTCAAGAATATTTTCATCTTTAGTATCTGTCAATTTTACTCGCAAGTTCTCTGGAATAAAGTATATATTTACTGATGATTTATCATTCCATAGTTAAATAGATGCTATTTATTCTGTAATCCCTATGAATCTGGGTATTTTCATGCAGTTTGATTAGGCATCCATCAAAATAAAGTGCAATCCTGAACACATTAAACTAAATGAAGGATTCTTCTTCTCTCTGATATTATTACTTGGTATTAGTAGAAACTCCACCAACCTGTACTGATTCCAATGTAAATTACTGACCTATTCATAGCATTAACAAAAAGTTGAAGATCCTGTAAGTATAAATTAGGCATAAAGAGTGAAAATTCTAAATACCTAAACAAAAAAGATTTATTGATCACTTGCAGATGCAAGTATGAAAGACAAATAATTTACTGAGAACATACTATCTGCTAGGCACAAAGCTAGACCTCTCATATATATTACCCAGAAATTGGTTAGATATGATTTTTCATGCTTTTTCTCAGTAAAAATCTCATCCTTTGAAACTGAGTGGCTTGCTCAAGTTTATCCAAGTCATTCAGATTGAGCTAAAATTTGTTATCAATGCTGATTGGGAGTTCAGAAAACAGAGATCCTTAGAGCTTGGTGTACAGAGTTCTTATGCAGCATCAGAAGTAAAATGAGGCACTGGAAATGGGGGTAAAGGACATAAACCATGGACGGAGTCAGAAAGCTGTTGTTAACAGCCGTTCCTGAATACGGGAAACAGAGGTGGAAGTGTATCAGGTTACTGAGAATCTTATATGCCACCCTAAGGAATCTGAATTTATCTCAGAGGCATCAGACAGCAAATCCTTCCTAGAACCAGGTAATATGCCTATATCTTTCAGAAAACGAATCTGGCAATTGAATGGAATGAAGCTGGACACAAGGAGACTTACTTTAATAACTCATATATTAGATGATAAGACCTGAAACTGAAGAATAAAAGTAGAGGAATGCAGAGATATCAGCAACATTTTAAAGAAAAATGGGAAATTATAACTATTACTGGGCAATAAAATAAAAGCCTATTTTCTTCCTGTGAATATCAACCTAGTCATAACTCATTTCCTTTCACTAATACTAAGAGAGGTGCCTGACACATTTGGCCATTCACTAATCATCTCCTTCAAAATATTTTAATACAATTAAATTACATGTAATAGGTTTGATATTTTTATTTTTGAATTAATCAATAATAAAAACACACAAACAAAGCTCTATAGGATTCTAAACATTTTTTAAGAATATAAAGGAAATCCAGATATCTGAGTTAGACCAATGCTGTTCCTTTGTATCCACTACATACTTCAGAGGATATTTTTTATTGTCAGAGTCACATATATTCCCTCTCCCTTTCCTAGGGGTACCTCACATTTTGTTATGTAGACCTGTACCATTCACCCTCAACTTTTAGCAACCCTGAAGCCTAGAGGTCTGTTCAGGGAGGAGTACATGACTTATCTGGGGCAATGAGACAAAAGCGATAATTTTGTAGAAGGTTCTGGAATATATCTTTCCTTTATTTTAAAAGAGATCCACAAAAAAAAGGTAGTCTCCTTCCTCTGAATGTCCTGCTGTATGGATATGAAATCTGGCACAGTCTACATCCACTTTGCCATCAAGGGAGAAACCAGCCTTGAGACGAAGTCAACAACCACAAGAGCACATGGCTGAGGGAATCATGTAGAAACAGACCCAGAGTCACTGGAATTAACCATCCCTTCTGGTGTTAAAATTTAATAGACCTTCTTACTGTTAAACTTGCTTGGGAAAAATGCTTTCATGGTAACCAAATAAATATTAATTGATACAGTCATCTATCATGCCTCATCTTTCCTTTTATACTTAATTTTAAATTAATTTTCAGACATTCTTTTAGCTTATAAGTAACTTTCCATCAGTATCCATTTAAGTATTCAGCACTGCTGTTACCTATTTTTCTTTTATTTCTATATTTTGATTTCTTATAACATACTGAAAAAATGGGAGACAAAGAAATGGCACAATTTGTCCACAAAAATATTAAGGTGGAGCTCAGAGATCCAATCCAGACCATGTAGCTCCAGAATCCATGTTCCTAACCACTAAATCATACTGTACACAGCACAGAGAAGTGAAAGTAGCAAGGGAGGACCACTTTCAAGAAACGAAGCTGTAAAGTGGGCAGAGAACTAAGGCCAGAGATTCAAGAAAATGTGAATCAGTAACATTTTCCTCCAAATTTATTTTGAACTATTTCAAACCTACAAAAAGTTGAGAGAATGCCCATGAATTTTTTTAAACCAAGATTATTAATTGTTAACATTTCACCACATTTTCCTGGTAATCCATCTGTAAAGGTGTATATATGCATATTGAATTCACATATGTACATACACGTATATATGAGGACGCTGTGACCGTTTATCCATATATCCTTCAACATATATCTCAAAGAACAAAGACATTTCATACACTGTCATATCATTACTATCCTTAAGAAACTTAATATCATGTAATACACGATGTTCACATTTTTCCCCCAATTTTCCCCAAATGGTCCTTGATAGCAATTTATTTTTTCATCAGGAATTCAATTAAAGGTCACTATTTACTTTTAGTTATAATCATTCTATAGCCTCCTATAATCTAGAAGAAACCTCTGTCTTTTTTTCCCTTTCATGACTATTAAATTTTTTTAAATATTTGTATCAGACACCATGTAAAATATCCCACAATAACTATTTTTGTGACATTTCCCATGATTAGATTTAAATTAAATAGTTCAACAACAGCAGAGATGCTGTTTTCCTTCTCACATCAGGAGACCTAGCACATCCGTCTGTCTTGTTAACTGGTGACTTTAACGGATGACTTCATTCAACGCGGTATCCATCAGCTCCTTCCATGGTAAACATAATTGGTTTCCTTGCTATTAAAATCTAATCTGTTGGGTGATACATTGATACCATGTGAATTTCTTCTTCCCTAATAATTGTTCATCAATGGTTTTGGCATCCAATGACAATAGTTATTTGAATCAATGATTGTAATTAGAGACAGAAAAATGGGGATTGTTTTTCCTGAAGTGTTATCTGGCTTCATTCTGAAAACAAGAACTTTACCTCAAAGACTTTTAAGTTTATTTATTTCTATTGAGAGAGAGAGAGAGAGAGAGAGAGCAGGAGGGGCAGAGAGAGAATCCCAAGCAGGCTCTGTACTGTCAGCACAGAGCCCAGTGCAGGCTCAATCTGATGACCACGAAATCACATGAGCCAAGATCAAGAATCAGATGCTTAACTGTCTGAGCCATCCAGACACCACTACATCAAAGACTTTTTAATAAGTTAAAAAAATTTTTGAACATTTTTGCATTTATAGAAAATAATAAAGATACTATAGAGATTTCCCAGATGTCACACACCCATTTTCCCATATCATTAATATCCTATATTAGTATGGTAACTTTGTTATTATTTTTTAATGTTTTATTTATTTTTGAGAGACAGAGAGAGACAGAGTGTGAGTGGGGGAGGAGCAGAGAGAGAGGGAGACACAGTATCTGAAGCAGGATCCAGGCTCTGAACAGCTGGCACAGAGCCCGACCTGGGGCTCGAACTCACCATTTTTGCTTCTTTGGGGGAACTGGGCCATGACACTTATGCTGCCATTCTGAAGTAAACCTTGGCTGTAGCTGTTTCAATAATGTTGTTCATCAAGTGAAGGATTTCCCTTCCAGCCCTAGTTTATGGACTAGTTTTTAACTCTACCCTAGTTCTCCTCTAAACCCTAACTGTGTCTGCATCCAGGTGGTCACTGATTAACTGTGGCGTGTTGGCCAAGCTGATCCTGCTCTTAGTTCAAGTATGTTTTCATTAAATATTTCATGCACTTCTTCGAGGTCACTTTATTCTCCTAAGACTTCAGTTTTTAAGGAAGAAATATCAATTCCCACAACCACTTTCAACTCTTTCATCTATGCTTTTCTTAATCTTGTCCGTATTTTAAAATCATTTGCTTATGTTGCCAGTTGTTGATGTTTCAGTTTTAAAAATTATTAAATTCATACGTTGAAACATGAGAATTTCTACTCTTAATTTTTCACATCCCCTCACCCTTTCATTACAGCTATATTAGAATTATCATTTCTCAATATTCGTATGACTACATAAGTTCTGTTCATAGGAGGAACATATAAGGGTACTGTATGATGTTTCCTTTCTTATACAAAATTTTCCTTCCTAAGAACCACTCTTTTGTTTTTTCTTTGATTAATATTTTTATCACTAATTCATAAGCAAAATTTTCTAGATGTCAAATAACCTATAAATCCCAGGTGTTTCTTGTGCATGTTTCACCAGGGCCCCTGCCCGTCTTCCCCAGTCTGTACCGCTTGTTCTCTGGGATGGTGATTAGTGACCATGA
>PISW01013066.1:0-28331 GCA_004023785.1 Mungos mungo | reverse complement strand
TCTCTCTCTCTCCCCCTGTCTCTCTCTTCCCCTCCCCTGCATTCATTCTCTCTCCCTCTCTCTCAAAAATGAATATTTTTCAAAAGTTCATAAAATGGCATCAATCCTCCTTTTCTATAACAAAGTAACTTACAAAAGTAACTTATTTTCATGACATTTTATAGGTAATGTACTTTTACAGATATTAACATCATTTCAGTCTAACGACCCAGGGTGAGTAGGTATCATTATGTTCACTTTAAAGAGAGGAGAAGGCTCAGACCACAGGTGGCAAGTGACCCATCCAAACGAGGGGAATGGCCCTCGAGCTGAGGAAACTGGCCCTGACTTTGAATTTGAACTGGGGCCTTCTGACACCAGAGGAGGCCTGTTTCGCCTCCTCATGCCGCCTCGGATTATTTTTTTTCCCAACTTCTTTATATAGATGTGTGAGTTCAACAAGTCCTGTTCATGAAGGCACTAATATTTAGACCTAAAATAGAGCCACTGTGCCAAGCAGTCATCTCCCTGGAAATAATCACTCAAGTGTACAGCAAAGAGAAGACTGAAGGTGTTTATGGGGATCACCTCAACTTTAAAGGACCATCCAAATATAATTTAGTAGAGGTCACTAGTAAGATGGCACCATCCACCTGTTTCTTTTAAAGACTGGCAACAGCCACCATATAACTGGATAGAGCTCAGAAGGTCCCTCTTTATATCTTGGCAATTTTTCTCCCTGGCATTTGCAGGACACAGACGAAAAAGGGGGGAAAGAGGGTGGGAACAGAACTTTTTCAGAACCACAAAACCACAAGCCATCTTCTTGCTGAACTCTCCTGCAACTATCTGTATTTGTTTGCAATTTAGATCCGCAAGCGATTAATTGTGTCAGACAAAGGACAGCTGGATTGGAAGAAGATGTATTTTAAACTTGTGCGATGTTACCCACGGAAAGAGCAGTACGGAGACACCCTTCAGCTTTGCAGACACTGTCACATCCTCTCCTGGAAGGTATGTGTCTCCAGTGGCTGCCACAGACCCCCCCCCCCAGCCCAGCCCCTAGGATCCAGCAGCACTGCCAGAGCCTTTCCTGCTCCTTTCCTGCTCTTCGCTTCTGCAGCCTCCCACTGAAGGTGCAGGGAAACTGAGTCAGTGCCTGGAGAGAAAGACTTTCAAAGACCTTCATTTCCTCCACCTCCTTACATATATTTTATTTTTACATATGTATATTTTATGTATATATATTTTCTGTGCATCCCACCCACCTGCAAATTCTCCCATCTCTTTGTGCACAGGCATGCACACACACACACACACACACACACACACACACACACACAGCTCTTTAGTTTTTGCATGACTTACAGCATTCTTGACAGAGGAATGTTGCTTTGAGGTTAGACAATGACTCAGCGGTACTAACAAGCCAGCGAGATGTTTCTGAGAACTTAAACCTAACCATGATGTTCCTTTCCAGGGCACTGACCACCCGTGCACAGCCAATAATCCAGAGAGCTGCTCCGTATCCCTTTCACCCCAGGACTTTATCAACTTGTTCAAGTTCTGAATCCCAGCACAGGACGACACTTCAGACGGGTCCCGGCTGATCGGATTCTTGGGAATACGGAGTTTGGACACTTCATTTGTAAATAGTGTACATTTGGAATGCTGGCTCAAAACTTCTGAGATAAGTCACTGAGAGGATGTTGGAAGGGGAGAGATGGAGTTGCTGGCTGGGAATTTAAGACTGTGGACTTCTCATTAGGATTGATGCGGAAAAGCAGAAAGACTATAGAGAAACGTTTTCCCTGACTATTTGCCGGCAAGACTATAAGGGCAGGAATTGAGTTTCATCGGTGAAAATGGAATTCCCCTGACGTTCCCTGACGCCTTTGTAGTTCCCTAGGGATGTGGAAGAAAAGGGCAGAACTCGAATACATAATAGAACACTCTCTGTTTACAATGTGAAATTTTGCTGAAAGAAAGGAAGAGAAGAAGAAAACTTCATTACATATGAAAAGTTTCTGTGCTTCGGTCTTGATTTTTTGGGGTTTGTTTTAAAAAGGCAGAGGAAGCACCACCCATCTTCAACCTTGTGGGCTTGGGGCCTTATCTTGCGAACACATCACACAATAGTCTACCTCGGAAAGTATGCGATGCCCTCTCTGACAAACTGCATTGTCCAGTAGACAGTGTCTGTTTTTCTTGGTTTTTTTTCATCACATGAAAGTGGCTTAAATAGGAAAGAGATACTGGAGGCAGTCCACGTCGTGTTTCAGACTTCCTTTTTAGGCAAATAAGCATTTTCGGAGTTGCCTCTCTTCTAGAACAGCCCCACAGCGCCTTTGCCTTTCTCCCTTCCGTGTTGTAGCTCAGTCAAGGCAACAGAAGGCCAATTAAAAACAGTCCCGGAGGAAGTCCTACCGCAGAAAAGATAGAATTAGTCACCTAATAGCTGTGAGGACTTTCTTATTCCTGTTTAACTTCTTGGCTTGTCAGGGTTTCCTGGAGTATCTTCACGGATAAGCATTATCTGTGGAATGGTCGGAGCCAGAGTGCTGATAGAGGCTTGGGAAACAGATTTTACATATCAGTTCAACGTGTTTCCAGCTGCCTTTCCTTATGACAGGGGATGAGTTGAGGGGCTTTGTTTTCTTTTCGTCCAACATCAAAATTCAAGCAACCTAAGCTAGCACTTCTTGCGAGGATGACAAGATAAAGCCTGGCGTTCCAACCACAGGGAACAGAAGTACTGTGAGTTCATCCTATACTTGCTCCATACCCCTGGGGATCTTGCGAGGCCAATGCCAGCAGGTGGCTGTGTTGAAGAAAGGAAATCTCAGGACTTAATGAGTTCATTGTCAAATATTCCTGGGATGGGGAAGGGGATGTTTTGTTTTGTTTTTGTTTTTTTACTTTTTATAGAACTTTGCTTTTCTACAATAATGTACATATTCTGGCAGTTGTATTTGCTTCGTGCTTTTTATGCAAATAAAGTTGCCACTCTGCATGCCCTTGGCAAATAGGTGAAGCAGAAATAGGAAACGTGGCTCACATCCACGTTGAAGAACAGGGTATCCTTAGGGGTTGAACCTTGGGGTGGCCAGATCGGGGGAGAGATGGTCGAGCATGTACGGAAACAAGGCAAGGGACCAGCTGGCGATGCGGAGCCCCGTCATGCCCTCCCATCAGTTCACAGCCCGAGACTCAGCATTCTGAAGAGAAGTCAACTATTCATCTCCCTCACCCTGCAGTGCCCGGGCCTACACGCCAGAGTGTCTCCACATTTGTTTCCTTATCACCCCCAACAGAAGAAAATATTGAATTGAATTTCAGTTCTCACCACTGTGACAAATTAAATATTAAAGAGTAAGATCTTGTTGGGTAAGGCTGAGCTTTCGGAACCCCTGTGTTACCTGATGAGATTTTTGCTTCCACTCCCCCCTGAGCAAGAGTCACATTGAGAATGCAGGGCCTAAGAGGGGGAATAAAAAGCTAGCACTTCCCTAATTCAGAGAATTATCCTCAAATGTCTCAGCTCCCTTAAAGATGTGGGGCACAGCTGGGTTTATCGTTGCTCTGGGATCTCTGGAACCTTTGGCTCTGACACTGTTAGGGTTAGGCGTTCATGGCCTTCCACATCTGCCCATCAACTCATGACCCCTACCCCTTCATGCTGATCAGGGAGATGGAAACTCCTGAGTACCCTCAGGTTTGCAGTCCCAGAAATGGTACCCACTTTCCACTGTCTGCTCAAAACTGGCAAACCAGTCTCATCTGGACTTTGTGCAATGCCCACAATGCACATCTGACCCCGGGCGGCGAGGCGCATCTGTACAGGATGACTCCTACCACCGGGGGCAGGGTTATGGTTTTCTGAGATGTCTACCTGGATGGTGCCTCGGGGCTCTCCCCATCTCTGCTGGCATTTTTGGAGGTGGCGTGCAGCACAGTCAAGGAAAATTTTTAAGGAAGAAAGAGAAGAAACCAACACTCTTGGTTCTCTTTCATTGGCAGAGAAGAGTAAGGAAGGAAATGGCAGGTGGAGAGGGACAGGGGAAGGAATAGAAATGGCCTATCTTGGACACTGTGACTTGTATGAAGGCGATGGAGTAGGACATTTTGGATGCAGGGCATCTGTGCTGCCGCCACATGCCAGCTGTTAAGCCTGGTCAGAGCCTCGCATGTAAGTGAAGTGAGTGAAAAAGAAAATACTTGTTCCCTGGTACTAATCATCTATAGCATTTCTACCGGCAAACCCTCTCAGGACAACCTCACCTGAAAAAACAAAAACAAAAACAAAATCCAAGAATCCCTGTCTCCAAACTACTGGTTTAAAAGCCAGAGGGACAGGTCAATGGAAATTGCTGGAAGAAATAGAAAGCTCTCCTCTCTTTGCTCTACCTACCTACCCCCGCCCCCAACCCTGTAATGTAGAATTTGAAGCTGATGTCAACTATGAAGTAATGTGGACTTCCGGAGAAGGAAAGAGCATGTCCAGGGCGGTGTGAGCAAGTCCACAGGGACGTCCTGTATGATGAGCTGGTCCAACATGTAGGAGCAATGAACCTAGAGAGTCTCTTAAGAGTAAGGCACAACGTTTGGGGAAAGCAGTGAGCACTCACTTCATAGCAAGACCCAGAACAAGGCCCAATGACATCTTAAACCAGATTGCATTATTAATGCTGTTACTCTGTGGAGAGGGATCAGTAGCATGGGAGGGTGAGTGGCAGAAACTACAAAGTGAAAACATCCCCAGGGCACTGGGTGTGAGACGACATTTGTTCGGTGATGATCAATTTTATATATTGAAGTGGCTGGGAGGAGATATTTGAAATGGGCTGGGTATTTGACACTGCAAAACACTCATCAAGGGTGGAGTCTCCTTGGGGATGGTGACTTGGTAACAAGTTGTGTACTGTGTTACCACTGGGATTCTCTGTGGACTCAAAAACTGTTTTCTCATTAGGAGCCTGCAATTAACAGAGGCTCCCTTTTTCTGTGGCTTTCTATGTGGGAGAAGGGAGGGGGCTTAGAATATCATTTGTCTAAGCAAGTGGTGTGATTCACAAGGTCAATCATTTCAAGACATGTTCAACAGTGTATCATTTCTAGCACTCAATACAATGTTTATCATAAAATATGTACCTGAACTTATATTTTTCTGCCAGGCTATAGGGCAATAATGTTTTGCTATGCTCTCTATTTTATGTGTGAATTTTTTAAACTGTAATTTTATGTGTGAATTTTTTTTAACTAAACTATATCAAACATATTCTATGTGGACATCTGGGAGTTTTTTTGTTTTGTTTTGTTTTTTGTTTTTATCTGTTTCCAACTATCTGAGTCTGTGAACCATCCTTCTGACTGGATGCTGGCCTAAAATCCTATTAGTGTTTAAACAGACCTCAGAAACACCCCGAACCTCTAGACAAATGCAAAGGCATGGCTCTCTGATATATCTTGGGCTCTCGATGTCTTCAGTAAACAAGATCATAACTCCTTTAAACTCCACGTTTTCTGTAGCTGCTTTTTCTCTGTGTTGTTGTTGTTTTTTTTTTTTTAAGGAGAATAAACCCTTTCCGATTTTCCAAAGGGAAGAAACTCCTATCCCAGACATTAGTGCTAGAAGGGAAGTTAAAGATGGTGGAGTCTGGCATTCCTTTCACCTTTCAGCATGAGGGAGAGGGTTCACAGTATTCAGGGGACAAGTCTGAGCCCATCTGGTACTCAGCAGTAGACCTGAGTATGAACCTGGGACTTTCTGAGGTCTTTACTTTCTGCCCCCTACCCTGCATCCTTTGCTATGTCTGGAGACACGTGATACCTGACCTGAATCTCCTCAACACCTTCGCTGTGGAAGGCAAGTGTTTGAAAGTCCAGTGTTAGGCATCTGGTCATTATCTTTTACGACTATTTTAAGCCCGTGGCTCTCTATGGAGAAATTAACTTTCTCCCAGGAGCCACTTAACATTTTTACAGACCTCTGCCTCTGCTGTGAGGACAGCATTCTAGTGAGAACAATCTGCTCACCATAAAATAAGCAGCGTGTTTGACAAATTCACTTTGCCCCAGGGTACTTGCATTTTAATTACAAAAGTGGCCCTTAAGACAGATAATGGCTGAGCAGCCAACTTGATCTCCAGAAACTGAGGTTCTGAAACCAAGCTTGGGAACCAAGCAGATAGCTCCTCTCCCCTTAGACTAAGAGGCACATTTAATCCATACCCTTCATCTCCCCATCTTCCAGCACCCGGCATGAGATCTAGTAAGCTTCTGTCCCAGGGGGGAACCTCCCATTCTCTGCTAGACCTCATCTTCGCTAAGCAAAGAGAAATTATTCCAAGAGGCAGCAGGGAGCGAGGCACCACCGATATTTCTGACTTTGTCTGCAGGACATTTTTCCAAGTGTCCCTGAACTCAGCAAACAAAGCTTCCTGAGAAATCTCTCATAACTCAGGTCCTGCTCCATTTGTCCAAAAATGGATAGCTGCTCCAAATCTCCGAACTTCTTAAAACTCCATCTGCTACAGCATTACTTCTGGAGTTTGAACAGGACTTTTTCTGTCTTTGAGTAGAGCAATGTTTGTTTAATTAACGATGTGCAAGTCTGTTAAACAGAAGGCTCCAAGTACTGTTCTATGCTTGTGATCTCTTGGCACCAACTTTATTCTACCAAGTGCCAATAACCCTGGCTGAAGGGGGTGGGTGTATATCCAAGTCCATGTCCTAAGTCTAGAAGCTTTACTCCTTTTAATAAAAAAAAAAACACTATAGGGGGTTGAACATTGTAACTAAAAGTATAAGGGTAGACTAATTACACACAAAGATGTTTATTTAATATTAGGTGAGCAAAGCCCTCCTGTATAAATTATTTGCACACTTTTCTTGCATGATGAATTGATTTTTTTATAGTTGTTTGTACCAGACGGTGGCATATTTTTGTAAAGATTTTTTGACACTGAATTACAATAAATGTTTTTCCAACAACACACTGGTGCATTTTGGTGTGTGCCAATTCAAGTTGGCTTTTGGAGCATGCAAAGTATGTTTATCTTTTGCCTCTTGAGGCTTATATGCCTTGTCCCAGGAACTTGTTATCATTGTTACAAAATTTCCAGGGATATGTAGAAAAATAACCTCGCTGCTGAGTACCAACCTCAGTCGATAACACAGCATTATGCTTAAATGGGATATCTCCACTTACTTATGTATAATAGAATGATTAGGAATGAGTGAGCTGTGAAATCAGTAGCAATTTATTCATCAACATACATTTATTGAACAACTACAATACGCTGGACCCTGTGAAAGGCATCAGGAATAGGATGGTGAACAAGACTGATACAGTCCCTACCTTCATGGAATTTAGATTCTAATGGGAAAAACAAAGGCAAACACACACAAGGCAAGTAGGAAAATACTTCATTCATAATAAGTGCTATGAAGAGAATGAACAAGGGGCTGAGATCCAGAAGGACAAGGGGACCTGCTTAGGACAGGCTGCACGGGGGGGGGGGGGGGGGGGGGGGTGTCCAACAACAGATAACTGAAGCTGAGGCTTAGAATGTGAGAAAGAGCCGTCCATAGAAAAGCGAGGTCATGAGCACTTCAGAAAGAGGGACTGGCTTGTGCAGGGTTCAGATCATGGTCCTGCCACTTACCAGCAGTGTGACCTTGCTTACCTCCACTCCTCTAGGTCTCAATGTCCTAGACTCCAAAATGGTGCAAATAAGTCTATGACTAGGGTTGTGAGGGTTATGTGAACCAACACAAGTAAAACGTGTGGAGCCACGCACACAGTTCAATAAATGTTCGTTAAAGGTTAACAGTCATGATTCACTGAGCAGCAAGGGTCTGAGAACGGGGTTAGATTTCCTCCACATTTCTCTCTCTCGTTAGGTATGTTATGTTCGGGCGACCGACGTGGTGACTGACTTAATAATACATTCACTCTGGAGGACACACTGATCCTGCCACTAACTCTCCACTGGAAAATGACCTAAAAAGCACATGAGAGTAATCAGAGATATTTATTTTTAATGTTTATTTATTTTTGAGAGAAAGAGAGAGAGCAGGGGAGGGGCAGAGACAGAGGGGGACACAGGATCCAAAGCAGGCTCCACGCTGACAGCAGAGAGCCCGATATGGGGCTCAGACTCACGAACCAACTACGAGATTATGACCTGAGCCCAAGTCAGATGCTCAACAGACCGAGCCACCCAGGTGCCCCAAGACGTTTTTTATTTCATTTCCACCAGGATGACAAAAGCTCCCCAGTCACTGAATGTCCCATGCACTTTTTGCTGAGACTACTCTATCTACCTAGAATGCTCTTCCCAGCCTCTGTAGGGTAAGCATCTGTTGCCTCTTAGGGCCTAAAGCCTCTCCAACTGAGTAAATCGCACCTCCTACAACACTTTCCTGCATCTAGACTGCTTTGGATCCTGTGTCCCCCTCTGTCTCTTTGCTAGACTGCAGTCTTACTTGAGGCTATTGCGTAGTGCCCAGCACGGTGCAGGGGCTGAATGAACTAACACACAGACATTCACAAAATCCTTTTGGAAGTCTCACTGACCACATACTTACCCTCCACTCAACTTAGAATCAGTGGGAGTTGATGGACACAGACAGAACTATTTCTAGCTTCTCAGTTAAAAATTAATGGTAGTTGAAAAGGTAACAAATGTGGAGACCTAGTTTTCATTAAGGTTTTTTTTTTTTAATAAATCTTTACAAGTCTAGTAAATTTTCATACAAAATAAGAGCGGCTTTTATTACTGTTTGATAAACTCAAATCGAACAGACCAAAGTTCCTTTAGAAAACAAGTCCCGGGGCGCCTGGGTGGCTCAGTTGGCAGAGCGTTTGACTTCAGCTCAGGTCATGATCTCACAGTTCATGAGTTTGAGCCTTAACTTAGGCTCTGTTGCTGACAGTTCAGAGCCCGGAGCCTGCTTCGGATTCTGTGTCTCCCTCTCTCTCCGCCCCACCCCAACTGATGCTCTGTCTCTCTCTGTCTCTCAAAAAACAAATAAACATTAAAAATTTTTAAAAAACAAGCCCCTTTTATACACTTAATGAAAATTCTTTTAAAGATATTAAAGCTACAATTATAAATCTAGCACATGTGCTTTTTTTAAAAAATATATAGGCATTTCAAATACTTGCTCAGGTAAGCATTAGCCCTAATAAGTAAAACATTCTCAAGTAAATTAATAACTTATAAATTTAATAAATTAAGCACAAATATATCTCAAAAACCCTAGTTTTCACTGTTAAAACGAGTGAAATCTATATACCTTTCCATTTAAAGTCATATCTTATACTAATTACTTATTTTAAACGGAAATCATAATACTGTGGAGGTAGGCAGAATAATGGGTCCCCAAAGATGTCCACATCCTATTCCCCAGCGCCTGTGACTATGTTACATGGTAGGGAGAATTTATAGGTGTGATTAAGGTCAGTGCTTTGGGATGGAGATTCTCCCAGACGACCTGGGTGGGCCCAATCACAAGGGTCTTTAAAAGTGAAAACGAGAAAGGCACAAGAGGACAGAGTGCTGTGATGTACAAAGGGCCCTCCCACTGTTGCTGGAGCTGAAGATGGAGAATGGAGGCCATGAGCCAAGGAATGAGCGCGCTGTATATCATCAGGGAAAGGCAAGAAAATGATGCTCCCCCAGAGCTTGCAGAAGGGAACACAGCCCTACCAAAACCTTGAACTTAGCCCAGTAAGAATGGTGTCACACTTCTGAAATTCTGATGGGTCTGTGTTGTCTTAACCACTCACTCTGTGGTAATCTGTGACAGCACCAACAGGAACTAACACAGTTAATCAGACAGATTTGCCAGCACGTCCAGCAGCCCGCCCTACAAAGCTATCAGTTCTGGGGCGCCTGGGTGGCTCAGCCAGTTAAGCGTCCAACTTCAGCTCAGGTCATGATCTCATGGTTTGTGGGTGCGAGCCCCCCTTTCACATCGGGCTTTGCACTGACAGCGTGGACCTTGCTTCTGATTCTCTGTCTGTCTCTCTCTCTGCCCATCCTCCGCTCGTTTTCTTTTCCTCTCTCTCTTTCTCAAAAATAAACATTAAAAAAATTTTTTTAACTTTATAAAATAAAAAAAGCTATCCGTTCTGTGGCATGCCACCCACCCCAAGCTGAGGGAAGATCCTCCTGCACATGAAAGGCACAGCTGTCTTTCCTGCCTAATCCAGCAGCAAGAGTTATGTTGACTGCCCAGTTATTTGACCCTCAAAGCCAAACAGTAGAGTTCTGCCTGTCAGTGTGGTAGGTGTGAAGTTGCCTCCTGCCCTTCTTACACAGACTTTATTGAGGTTAACACCAATCACATTCCTGCCCAAGAAACATCAGAGGATCAGCGTCTCAAAGTCTCTCCAATAAGCAACGTTTATGAAGCAGCGGTGTCCCGGCACCCATTCACGAGTGTGAGCCCCGCCCTTGCCTTCAAGGACTTGTAGGGATCTGGTCGGGGGGCCTAGGTGGGGCAAGAGAGTGTACCTCAACTACAAGGCAAGATCCAAAGCTCCAGGTGCCCTGAGTGAGGTACAAAGCACCAGAGGGATTCAGAGAGGAAGGACCGAGTTCATGCTTCTGGAAAGGAACAAGGTGGGATAAGACACAAGCCCACAGCATACTCCTCCTGAGTCAGCCTAAGCAAGGGCTCCCCCAGAATCTGGAAGCCAGGAACTGTGGTTTAAAGGCCAGAGACCAAGACTTAACCACCCCTGCCTGGTTAGGGTTGTCAATAGGTTTTTTGAAAACAAAACAAAACAAAAGAAAATACTGAAGGTTGGGCAGATTTCCCTTTTGAAGGGAACTGAAGAAGCTCTCAGGGTTCCCTGGGGTCCCCGTGCCTGAGCCTTGTTGTTGCCCTCGAAAATTAACAAAAGCTCAGTGAACTCCAGGTTGCTTTGAAGAATTCTGTGACGATCAATTCTGAGTCCGCTTGAGAACCATGGCACTGATCTGTTAGGTCCAAACACCAATGCGGATGTTGCTGTGAAGGTAGTTTCTAGATATGATTAACATTTAAATCAGGAGACCTTGAGTAGATCAGATTAGCCTCCTTGGATTGGCTAGGTGAGCCTTAGCCAATTGTTGAAGGTCTTAAGAGAAAATGGCTGATGTCCCCCACCCCCAAAAGAAGGAATTCTCCCTCCAAACTGCCTTCAGGCACAAGACTGCAACATCAGCTCTTCTCTGAAATTCTGTTGGCTTTCCGTACAAATTACAGCCTTGCTGGCCAATTCCTTCAAGGAGGGGGGGCGGGATAGATAGATGAGATAGATAAATGATTGATGATAGGTAGATTTCAAAAAATAAAATACATAGATATACACATATATAAAGAGAGAGAGAGAGAGACTATGTATATCAATATAGAGCTAGAGGGAAAGACAGGGAGAGAGTGAGAGAGAGAGGCCTCCTATTGGTTCTGTTTCTCTGGAGAGCCCTGACTAATACAAGCTCCTAGAAAGAGAACAAGGGTGAGGAGGAGAGTCTACAGGAAGTTTTCAGAGGGCAGGAGGGAAAGGGAGAGAAACCAGAGAGAGAGAGGAATCTAGTGGCTGAGGAGGCTGTCGGCCACTGACCACATCCTGAGAAAGCCTATTTGGCAGATGCCAAAGAGGGAAGCAAAATAGTCCCTCTTACCCCACATAAAAGTGATGGCTCCCCTTTCTTTGTAGTGTTTAAACATTCAATGGTTTTCATTATATTTAGGGTTTTTTTCTTTATTTTTTTATTAAAGAAATGTGACCCTTTCTCTATCAGCTAGCACTCAGTTGACCTGTCAGCTAACTTTATTTATTTTCAAGCTTTTATTTAAATTCCAGTTATTTAGGGGCGTCTGAATGGCCCAGTCAGGTAAGTGGCTGACTTCGGCTCAGGTCATGATCTCACAGTTGTGAGTTCAAGCCCCACACCTGGCTCTGTGCTGACAGCTCAGAGCCTAGAGCCTGCTTCAGATTCTATGTCTCCCTCTGTCTGCCTTCCCCCCACTTGCACTCTGTCTCTTGCTCTGTCTCAAAAATAAACATTAAAAAAATTTTTTTTAATTCCGATTAGTTAATATATAGTGTAATATTAGTTTCGGAAGTACAATATAGTGATTGAACACTTTCTTACATCACCCGGTACTCATCACAACAAGTGCACTCCTTAATCCCCCGTGCCTATGTAACCCATCCCCCCACCCACCTCTCTCTGGCAACCATGAGTTTGTTCTCTATAATTAAGAGTGTGTTTCTTGGTCTGCTTCCCCCTTTCGTTTTTCCCCCTTTGCTTGTGTTTCTTAAATTCCACATGCGAGTGAAGTCATATGGTATTTGTCTTTCCCTGACTTATTTCACTTAGTATAATACTCTCTATGTCGTTGCAAATGGCAAGATTTCATTCTTTTTCATGGATGGGTAATATTCCAAACACACACACACACACACACACACACACATCTTTATCCATTCATCAACTGATGGACGCACTTGGGCTGTTTCCATAATTTGGCTGTTATAGATAATGCTACTATAAACATCAGGGTGCATATATCCCCCTGAATGTGTTTTTGTGTTCTTTAGGTAAATACCTAATAGCACTATTGCAAGATTGTAGGGCAATTCTATTTTTGGCATTTTGAGAAGCCTCCATACTGTTTTCCACAGTAGCTGCACCAATTTACATTCCCACCGACAGTGCATGAGGCTTCCCCTTTCTCCACATCCTCACCGACACCTAGTGTTTCTTGTGTTGCTGATTTTCGCCATTCCTGTGTCAGGTGTGAAGTGATAGCATTTTTTAAAATTTATATTTATTTTGAGAGAGAGAAAGAGAGTGTGTGAGAGTGCAAACAGGGGAGAGACAGGGAGAGGGCGAGAGAGAATCCCAAGCAGGCTCCACACTGTCACCACAGAGCCTGACATGGGGCTCAGTCTCGCAAACCACAAGATCGTGACCTGAGCCGAAGTCAGACGCTCAACCGACGGAGCCACTCAAGCGGCCCCCATCAGTAAACATTTTTAAAAGAAACCTGATACCTGTGTACCTATTTATAGGCAGGCATTATTATCATTAATATTTCAAGTATAATGAGCCCTTAGGAGGACAGCCATCAGTTGTAATGATGGATATAAATCCACATTTCAAATAGTTGCGATCATTTGGAAAGTGCTGGTCAACTGTTGGTCAGATTTCACTGGCTTATCACTGTTTGCACCTGACACGGGCAGCCAGTGAGGAGGCCCTCCTGGGAAGGGCCGTGTTAACGCCGACATTCTCTTGGACCTTTATGTATACAACCACAGTGTCTTCACTCTGCTGTCTTTTTGCAAGAATCACCTTACAGCATATGTCCATTCTGTGAGATTGGATTTAAAACTAGATACTGTAATCCATGAATCCAGTTAGCCAGGCAGTCAGAAGATGTAGTGTGTCACAATACACCAAAAACAAAGGATGGACGCCTCCATTTTGCCCTGGGGCCAAGGTGCCTTGGGTACTCACCTGACACCTGATGTCTGATAGGTGGGCGGAGAGAAGAACCATTATCGATCTGGGTATTAAGTATTTGTAAAGCTTTTGTGCTGGTTGCTCTGTGTGTCCCCAAAGGTCCACACCCAGCTCTGTGCCCCGGGGGGCTGAACAAAAAGGGCTGAATCCCCCAGATTCTATCGGCTGGTTGGATTGGTGTGTGGTTGGGTTTGTCCAATGAGAGGTGCTGGCAGAGACCGGAGAGCAGAGAGAGAGAGTTTGGGGTCTTTCTTGCCATCTCCCTTCCGGCCCACTAGTCTCTCATGGGGGCTATATCCTCCTCCACATAAACCCTCCCCAAGGCCCTGGCTCTCCTGCACCTCCTCTCCAAGCCTGGGAGAAGGCATTCTCCTGGTTGCTCACCTCCGGGTTCCTCAGCACTTTTGTGCTCCCTTACCCTGCCCACACCTCTGCAAGCAGTCCTGTCGCTAATGTCCCTTCATCGGAACTACATAAGGAGATTCTTTCCCATCAGAAACCCGATGATTGCTTTATTTCTTCCTCTTTAATAAAGGAATCAATGGAGGTTTTCTTTTTTCCTTCTGGCTCCTCATTTCAGAGACCACCAGTCTAAACAGCTATTCTGAAGATTGAGCCAAATAATTCTCCCGACCAGTGTGAATATAAACTTTAGATTTCCCATTTCTCCCTTTGCTCTTTGGGGAAAAGCCCCTGCTCGACCCACTGAACGCCTGCTGAAACGGGCTGGGCTCACAGATGGCCCCCGGACAGAGGGCCACTGAGCAGACCTTGCTGGCTCCCACTCAGGGTTCGGTCCCACCAGGCTGAACCTGCGGGAAGCCATGCCAGCCCTCTGACTCGGTTTCCTCATCTGTAACATGAAGGTATGTTGGATCAGCTACTCTCTAGGTCCTTTGTAGCTCAAATGTCTTCTTGTGATTTTAGGAAGTTATATCTTAGTTCCGATGAAAGTATGTTATTTGGTATTTTTGTTTTCTTTTTTGTTTTTCTTCTTCAACATCATTTCCGCAGCACATATACACCCTCCTTCGGTTAGAATGTTTCTTGGGTGAAAATCCTTTCAATTTTATAAACTCCTAAGTAATAAGAAATAAGAAACCCCAGATGTCTTATTAATGATAAATTGAATCCGGGGCACCTGGGTAGCTCCGTCATTTAAGCGTCTCACTTCAGCTCAGGTCATGACCTCACAGTTTGTGAGTTCGAGCCCTACCTCGGGCTCTGTGCTCAGAGCCTGGAGCCTGCTTCGGGGTCTGTCTCCCTCTCTCTCTGCCCCTCCCCCACTTGTGCGCTGTCTCTCTCAAAAATAAACATTAAAAAAATTTTAATAATAATAATTTGAATCCTATGCTTTCAAATACATTAGTCTTTTTTTGTTGCCATAGCAACCCTGTAAGGTATGTGCTACTATCATCCCACTTCACAAATGTGGACGCTGAGGAGGCGTGGACAAATTAAGTGATCTGCACAAGATCGCGCAGCGCGGTGTGCTAGAGCTGGCTCAAGGGAGCCGAGCTGCCCGTGTGCGCCTCTTTCCAACCCCACATGCAGTGGCACGTCGGTAACTTAAAATTGGCCTTAGTGAGAACATTTACACCACAGAAATCAGAAAGAGCTACAGACCAGAGCTGCCGCCCCCTCCTTTCCTCTCCGCCTCCCCCTCCTCCTTCTTCAGAGCTCCTACCAGAGTAGAATGGTAAATGTTTAAGAATGTTTAAGAAACCACAGAGCTACGGTTTAAGCTCCAATCTGTCTCACCCTAAACCCAGTGTGCTCTTTACAATACTACCGTGTCTTCCCCGAGCAGCCCCTAATACAGTGCCTTGGAAAAAGGCATAAGAAATTGCATGTTTCCGGCACCAGATTACCCAGAGGTCCCCAGAATAAATTTTCATTAGCCTTGCCATTCAAATGGGCTTTCTATTAGATGAAGACTTGCCGACAAAGAACTGAAAGATTCTTGGCTCGTGCTGACAGCCCTGATGCTAGTAGACGGGCAGAGATTATGCACAGAGCACTGCCTTGTGTCCATCCCCTCACATGTGCGAGCACAACGCTCTCTTCTCTCCTCGTTAGCGTTGCCCCCCTTTCTAGGTCGGGCTTCACAACCAGAAAATGCATTGACACGAATGCGATTTTAACTTGAGTCATACCAAAGGACAGAGGGGAGAAACCTTGAATTCAGGCAGCCCCAAAACCATGAACTTCACAGATTTAAAGACATTACCTGAGAGACCCCAAGAGGTGATCTGATCCGGCTGCGATCAATTTTCCTATCAGCATACAGCACCTCCCATTTCACCAAGACAACTCAGACCTAGGAATGCTCCGTATCTTCCCCCAGAACAATAATTTGTAATTTGAAAATTACTCTAACAGGATGTTGAGTGGGGTTTCTCTTGTCCCAGAGTGTTGCTTTTGTTATTTCCCATTATGTGTTTTTTTTAAATAGTTTATTGTCAAATTAGTTTCCATATAACACCGAGTGCTTCTCCCCACAAGTGCCCCCCACCATGACCATCACCCCCTCCCCCCCTCCATTATGTGTTGATTTTAGCTAGCCTCACTAACATCCATCACGTCATTTCCTAGTTCTGGGGACATCTATGTTTTTTCAGATACTTTTAACATGTGCCACATTCCTTAGCTCAAAAATTGCCCGTGTATGAAATTTGAAAGAACTTCTCATTACTCTTTCATTTCTGAAGACATATAATTCACAAAGTCATAGCTCCAGGTATGAAGAGAAAAAAGAATGACACGCATTGACTTTATGGCCTCTTTCATAGAAGCACTTACGAAATAAAGTGTTATGTCTAAGTGACTTGTGCAAGATTTGTTAGGTTTGGAAATGCCCCGAGTTTTGTTTTTGTTTTTGTTCCAGCTTTACTGAGCTCTTATTGACATATAACATGTGAGTTTAAGGTACACATTGTGATGATTTGATATACATGTATACTATAAAATGGTTACCACAATGTTAAGGCTACTTAACATTTCTATCAGCTCACATAATTACTGTGTATGTGTGTGTGTTGAGAATATTTAGGATCTATAAGATTCTCTAAGATTATAATCTTTAAGATTCTCTTAGCAACTTTCAGATATATCATATAGTACTCTTAACCTCAGTCAGGATACTGTACATTAGGTTGCCAAGACTTATTCATCTTATAAGTGGATGTTTGTACCTTTTGGCCAATCGCTCCCCATTTTCCCTACCCCATGGACCTGGCAACCAGCCTTCTAGCCTCCGTTTCTACAAGTTCAGCTTTTTTAGATTCCACATCTAAGTGAAACCATACCGTATTTGTCTTCCTCTGCCTGACTTATTTCACTTAGCATAATGCCCTCAAGTTTCAACCATGTTGTGACCAATGACAGCATCTCCTTTTTCATGTCTGAGTAACATTCCATTATGTGTACACACACACACACACACACACACACACACACACACACCAATAGTATCCGTTCATCCACCAGTGGATATTCAGGTTGCTTCCATGTCGGCTACTGTGAACAATGCTGCGGTGAAGTCCCAGCACTTTGGATAAAATCTAAAGCTGAGGAGAAGTGGCACTGAGTCTCCTGACATTCTCAGTCCAATAGTGGGAGCCAGACACCTCCCTGCAGGGCTTTGGAAAGGCCGGAATCTACCCTCCATCCCCTGAATCAAGATATAACAAGGAGCAGGAGGGTGGAGTTCAGGCAGGAAGGGAGGGCTGTTCATGGAAAGAGCCTGTAAGTCACAGCAGGGACGTCAGGAGAAGCACTCATAAAGCCCAGGAGTGCCAGCCATGAGAATACTGGCATTTTGTTCTCCTATGGAGAGCTGCTTGGGCAACAGGCTTGCAAATGTTGCCTGGGGCTAAGGCAAAGGGCCTAGGAGAGGACACTGGTCTGTGAGACAGAGATGTGCCCAGGGGCATGCCAGGGTGTGCAAGTTTTCCTTCGGTGGGTGGGACACTAAGAAGGTAACTAGGCTTGAGTCACTTCTCCTGCATCCCAGTAAGAGCGTGCCCCTCTGGTAAGGGGCCCCAGGAGCCACTGAAGAGGGTGAAGATGGAAGCAAGGTCAGCGGAAGAGGTTTTGCTGCAGCCAGGTCTCCATGCAGGGAAGTGTGTGGGGAGGACTCCCAAAGGGGCCTTGGAAAGACCTGCTCCCACAGCCCACAGGAGAGCTGGCTTTAGAACCCGCCCCCGACGGAACTGACCGCAAACCAGTGAGCTAGAAAAGCAGCAACAACCCACGGGGAAAGGGTGGATACCTCCTCTTGGACTCCATAAGGAAGCGTCTCTGCCTCCTCCCACGCCCACCCCCCAACCTCAGCTCCAGAAAGGGGGACAGCCATGAGGAAACCAGCAGCCACTGCAGCCACCACCTCCTTCTGCCCTCGTGGGGTGGACAAGAGAACTCAGAACTGAGAGAGACACCATATAATCAACAGGACTGAGGCTCACACACTGGCATGAGACTCCTAATAAGTGACCAGCAGGAGCTGGAAAGCTGCAGGACTCGGCTTGAAGGTCACCAAGGGAGCCATTCCCATGAAGCCTCAGGAAGAGCCATATAATATGGCTGGAGCCAATACTGAAAAAAAAATCTTTTCATGGTGATATCCTGAAATGAGACTTCCTGTTAAGCCGGTTCCAATTTCCTACTGTGTGCCTGGTTCTAGGTCTATCAAGTCAAAAAAGACAGCTGGAGTCATTCTATATCAGGAGCCCACATATTTATGGGGGAAACTAAGACATATGAACCAATCATTTTAAAATTCTACCATCAGATATACATGGGGTTCAGCAGACACACAATAACGCTTGTATCAAATAGACTTTTCTATGTCTCAATGTCCTCATCTATAAAATGGGAATAACAATAGCATCTACCTCATAGGATGGTTGGTTGGATTATCGATTAAATGAGCTATTGTAGGCAGAACAGCGGCTGGCATGGTAAACTGAACACTTTTAAAGTGTTCAATATTGTAGTTATTATTGTTATTTTACGTGGAAAGGCTAGGCACTGTTCCAAGCCCAAAAAATGCTTGATTATCTCAACAATTCTTAAGAAATAGATAGTTTATTATTCCCATTTTACAGAGGACAGAACTGAGGCACAGGAAAAATAAGCAGCTGGCCCGGGATGGGATTCAAACCTTAGGGCTGTCTAGATCCAGGGCCTGCACTCAGTGTGTAGCTCAGGGGTTTAGATAAAGTGGCCAGTTCTGCCGGGTACTTCCGGGAACACAAGGGCTAGTTTTTCCAAAGCAGTGACCAATAAAATGCAGTCCTAAAATAACTTGCAACAAAGAAGTCTGGTGTGCCTGAACTTTAAAAACAAAACAAAACACCGTTTGCATGAATTCTCCAATCCTGTTTCAAGTCAGGAAAGGCAAGATCATCCTGGGGTCCGGGGCGTGCAGGTACAGGCTCCCAGGCCGGTGTGACAAGCCCCATCCTGGCCTGTGGATCCTACAACCCTGCAGAGAGCTGCATCCTGCCCCCCAGCCAGATGCCTTGCCTGGTGCGGACGCCAGGCCCTCCAAAGGGGAATTTCAGGCCCTGGAAGCATAGGCTAGGCAAGCAATACCGCTCTTGGTGTTTATCTAACCATCCCGGCTCCAAAACAAAGGATGCTGATTCTCTGTAATTACAGGCTTGGCTTGTAGGCCAGTCGCTGAGGAGAGAAAAACAGGGATAATAGCTCCATCTGCCTGTGGAACCTAAGCTCTCTCTAGAAGCCCAAGAAACTCCCGGAAAAAGACACAGGAGGCCAGATCCCCTAGCACCGCCATTCAAAACATCCATTTTTATTAAATAAACAGAATCTGGCTGCTTCTAAACTGAGTGTGACTGTAGCCTTGCAAATGACATCATCACATCTGGGTAGCATTTTGTTAAATTGAGAGCTCCCAACCGCATAAATCCCCCCTAAACATGTTCTTTAATCGAGAACAGCAAGAGTTCAACTTGAGAAGCATAAGACATGCTCATTAATCTATACCATGGATCAGGATTCCAGATATCAAAATCTCGCTTCTCTTTTACACACAAATAAATTGTGAGCTGGTGTTCGGTATTCCTGTGGGGAATTGGCGGTCTCAGCTTTTAATTCTATGGCATTTCATCAATTCTAAGATGAACGCCCTTTCGTTCTTAGTAGCTTTGAATGCAAGCTGCATCTTATAATCCATGGCATTTTCGAGTCAGTGAAGCACAGACTGATGATTGAAACTCATGTACCCCATCAATTCTACTCTTCGGTCTCTCCCTGATGCACCCCCCCCCCCTCCTCCGCTGCCTCCTCCAACTAGAGCTGTCAGCATCTCTTGCCTGGAAGTCTGCAAGAGGTAAACTTAACCTGTCTCCCCAACTCCAGCTTGAACCCCTTTTCAACATTCCCGTCTTGCTGCTTCTACAACGCAAATCTAATCATACTTAATTGTTGGATCTGGATGATAGGGATTTTCACTATTTTCACTATTTCTTCTATTTTTGGCAGGTGTCTTGGTCCCGGGCTGCCATAACACAATACCCTAGACTGAGACAATAGAAATTCATTTTTCCGCAGGTCTGGCGGCTGGAAAGTCCAAGGTCAAGGTCTGGCCGTGTCCGGTTTCTGGTGAGAGCTGTCTTCCGGACTTGCAGACAGTCATCTTCTCACTGAGGCCTCACGTGGCAGACACCCAACCTCATTCGATCTGAGTTTCCTCCTGTCTCCAAATGCGGTCACGCTGGGGAGCTATGGCTTTGACATATGAACTTCAGGGGGACACAACTCGGTCCACAGCAGTAGGTTTGAAAACATACATAATAAAACTTGTAACACAACAGTGAGGATGTCCCGGGCTATTAACAAAAGCAAACTCTGTGTTGGGGGCGTGGGGGAGACACGAAAGGGGACTGTCACCCATTTTGTTTGTCTGATTTTGGTTTTTTCTTTCATTAGCTGAAATTTTATTTTTGAAAATAAACTTTATTTTTTAATTATTTTTATTTTTTTATTTTATTGTTAAATCTTACTTAAATCCAAATCAGTTAACATATAGTGTAATAATGGTTTCAGGAGTAGAATTTAGTGATTCATCAATTACCTCTAACACCCAGTGCTCATCCCAACAAGTGCCCTCCTTAAAGCCCATCCCCCCACCATCCTCCCCTCCAGCAACCCTCAGCTTGTTGCCTGTATTTAAGAGTCTCTTATGGTTTGCCTCTTTCTGTTTTTATCATATTTTTCCTTCCCTTCCCTGAGATTCATCTGTTTTGTTTCTTAAATTCCACATATGAGGGAAATCACATGATGGTTGTCTTTCTCTGGGGCCCTTCACCCTTTAACTAGAAAATTACTCTGGGTTGTTTGAAAGTTTGGCAAGGCTTAACTTTTGTCATTTTTATAAGGTTTTTCAAATCACTTCAAGGCATCTCCTTTTTTTAAAGTTTATTTATTTTGAGAGAAAGAGAAAGTATGAGCAGGGAAGGGGCAAAGAGAAAGAGAGAGAGAGAGAGAGAGAGAGAGAGAGAGAGAGAGAATCCCAAGCATGCTCCATGATGTCAGTGCAGAATCTGATGCGGGGCTTGAACTCATGAATTGTGAGATCATGACCTGAGCTGAAATCAAGAGTCGGATGCTTAAGTGACTGAGCGACCCAGGCGCCCCAAGGCATCTCTTTAATACTAGTCTAACCCAAGCTCGTGGTCACGGCAAGCACAAAGCCCCCCCAAAGCCTCCTGGAAAGCCTTCCACATCCTCAACTGCAGCTCCTCCAAGCCGCATGCAGTTCCTGGCACCAGCCGCCAGCTTCATGCCTCTGCTGCAGGGCTGTTCCTGCTCTCTAGAATGCCGTTCCCTGCCTTGTAAACCCCTACTCTCCCTACAACGCCCAGCTCCAATGTTACCTCTTCTGTAGAGACTTCTCTGAGCATCACCCCCTGCTACAATTCCTGAGGCACTACGCTCATGGTTCCGTCATAACACTGATCTTGTTGCATTATAATTATTTGTCCGCAGAGCTGTCCCTCCAAACAGATTAAAGCCTCAAAAAGTCAAATTATAATTCATTTTATTTTATATCCACAGCACCTAATTCTGTGGCTGCCACAGCCTGGTGGTTCATTACACACACACACACACACACACACACACACACAGTGTGACTAACGTTAATGAAATGGTCTTTCTGTACACAAAAGTGCTTGGTGAATTTAATTCCAATCACAAGCCAGCTGACTGGAAGAACTGAGTCAGCTTCTGAAGAAGGTAATTTTAAACTAAAAAAAGTTTGCTTTTACACGATATATATACCTAAGCCTGCAGTCATCTTGCCCTAAAAAACAGTCTAAATCAAAGGCACCTGTTGCTCATGATCATCTCTGGGGACATATTTTAAAGAGAAAACCAGAGTCACTGTTCTCACCCAGGCTCACTAAGTGAGAATTTCCAAGGATAGACTCCCCAAATCTGTAAAACCTTAAAACATCTCTAGGAATGCTGACGTACTCAGTCCAAGGAGAGAAGTTTGGGGACCTCTATTTTAGGGAATAATATGAGAAAGTTTAGGTCACTTCATTCATGGTACTGTGATATCAATCTGTGTTTTGGTCTTATATTTACAGTAAATGATAGACTAATTTTAACGTATCATCTACTTTGAGAACTCGCTGCATCACACTGAGAGGTAAAGTAGATTATTGGAAACTATAAAAATATGAGGAAAACCCAAAGAAGTTAGAAGGCTATGCTAGAGAGAACTCGTGAAAGAGGAGGCCCAGGTAAGTGAGGGAACCACTGTAAACCTCCTGCTTTGTCATAAGCTCTGGATAAGAAGTAAGCCACTCAACCCACCCCAGGCTGGATATTTTCCATTTGCTGCTCCAGATCTACTCCGTCTTCTTCGTTACCTGAGAGGCTGACCCACGTGAACCGCATCATGGGCCCCTGCCTGCAGCTCTGTTAGATCAGGCCAAGGGAAGAAAGACAGAAAGATCTGGGGGGTGGGGCAGGGTGAGGGCAGAGTACTTATTCCCGCTGCCCCCCCACCCCCCTCAGCCGCCTGCCAGGTCACATGCTAGCTGCCTCCTTGTGGCTAGGCCCACAGGGGCTGTCAGGTGACCCTCTCCAGTAGCTTTCTCCCTGCATCTGGTCCTGCCTTCCCCACCGGCCTTTATTCCTTTAGGCTTAGGCATAAACTTCTCCTACTGCTGTTTTAACTACCTACCAACAACCTAGTGGCTTAAAGCAACAAATTTACTATAATATAGTTTTGCAGGTCAGAAGGTAAAACTGGGTTGGCAGGGGTGCATTCCTTCTGGAGGCCTTAGGGGGAATCCATTCCTTTGCCTTTTCCAGGGTCTAGAGGCTGTCTGTGTTCCTTGGCTCTTGACCCACATTGCTCTGAC
The DNA here is from genome assembly GCA_004023785.1 of Mungos mungo. Classification (NCBI taxonomy): domain Eukaryota; kingdom Metazoa; phylum Chordata; class Mammalia; order Carnivora; family Herpestidae; genus Mungos; species Mungos mungo. The sequence goes on along the minus strand of PISW01013066.1, from coordinate 5,416 downwards.
CTCTGCTTCCATCACCTTATCTCCTTTTCGGTCTCTGACCATCCACCCTCCCTCTTATCAGGACTGCTTGGTCCCAGCCACCACGGACTTGGGCCCAGGCCACCCCAGCAGAATTCTGATCCTGTCTGATCCGATCACGCCACTCATCTATCTAGGACCTGTTGGTGGGGTTCCATTACACTTCAAATAAAACCCAATTTCTTACTAAGGGTGGATGAGACCCTTCAGAGTCTGCTCTGCCCATCTATCTGGTCTCCTTCTGCCACACGCCATCCTCTTTGAGCCCCTTCAACTTGTCAAGCTCTTTCCCACCTCAAAGCCCTTGTATTGTTCCCCCCTCCTAGGCTCTTCTTGTCTTTGGGTCTTAAATGCCACCCACTTAAGGAAGATGCAAAGTCGATCTGACCTCCCCTATCATCCTCTATCTCAATCCTTTCATTATTTCCTTGGTGACACTTAGTATTACACCTGTAATGATTTCACTCGTTTCTTTGGGTTTTAATGTATTCCCTACTAGATTACAAATTCTCTGAGCACAAGGATTATGTCTTATCAAATATCATATCTCTACAACTGTTGAGTCTGACAAAGCAGGCCCTTAATATAATATCTGCTGTGTGTGGTGTATGGTCATCTCTTAGACTCTCTAAGAGGCCATGGATAATCAGGCCAAGATGGCAGACTTTGCCGCAGAGCTCCCCTTCTTTGTTTACAAACCCTCTCACAACAACACCACGCGGATTATATACACTGAGTAGAAATCCTTACCACCACTATTCAATTCATTTCGATTCAATAACTACCTAGGAACACTAGGCACGGTGATGGGTCTTATGTAGCAGAGGTGAGTACGTCTCCCGCCTAACCCTGAAGAACAGCATTATGTTACTTACACATGTAAATACCAGCAGGAATTCATTAGGATGTTTATTTGGGGCCAGGAACTGTGATAAGTCTGTTACATACATCATCTCATTAATCTGCACAACAGCCCCACAATGGTATAGCATACCAACAAAGAACATAGAACCCACTGATTTGGGTTCAAATGCCAGTTCTGCCTCTCTTGCAAAGTTCCTTAACATCTCTGTGCTTCCATTTCTTCATGGTGAAATGGGGATAATAGTAGTAACCACATCATAGGGTTTTTCAGAGGATTAAATGAGATACAATGGATGTGATGTGCATTAAATGAGATACAATGGATGTGATGTGCATTGCTCAGTGCCTGGCATGAAGAAAGCGTTCCCTAAATGCCAGATGCTTCTTCTTAGCTTGCTCTTCTGCAGGGCATGGTATGGTCGGCAGCATTAACTCTATGCATCATGCACAGAGGGAGGATGAGTGATCCGGGCCGAGCTCCTGCCCTTCGGGAGCACACAGTCGGAGACAGCTGTGAGCACATACTTCGAATTCAAAAGCAAAGAGTAAGCATGTTCCTCTAACTGGCTGCGTTCATTTTATGGCATGAGCAGAGTAAACCCATGTTCTCATTTCCTTTTCCACCAAAATAGCTACCTCTGCTCCCTGAAGAGGCCCTGGATGATTCTAGTCCCTTGAATGCCCTGAAATTCTCAGGAGAGAAGGAATGTTTTTTTAAAGCAGGCATAGCTTGGAGCTAGAAGACAAAAGGTTAAATTCTCTTAAGCTACGACAATGTAACTCATTTCCTGTTTTTCTCAACTGTCTAGACACAGATCTCATAAGCATTAGCCATGAATCCCACCATCATGTTAAAAATAGAAAGTTTAAATATGAAATCCTGTGGTGCAGAAAAGATTGTAGGTTTCTACCTTCATCCACAAAATGACTACTTTGAAACAAGACTTTTTGTCTTTGCTGTTTGCTTTTCCCTAAATTCTGTGAAGCTGCATTTCAATGGCAGGAGAACACTTTTTCTTTTCTAAAGAATATATCTGCCCCTCAATAAAGTGAATGCAATTTTTCCCTGTAGGTTTTAGAAGCCATTTGAAGGGTAATTTATGGGAGCTTCTCTTAATGAGGAATGTGGTCATACTTAAAAGTTTTCAGGTTAAGGGGTGCCTGGGTGGTTCAGTCAGTTAAGCATCTGACTTCAGCTCAGGTCATATCTTGCGATTTGTGACTTTGAGCCCCACATCCAGCTCTGTGCTGACAGCTCAGAGCCTGGAGCCTCCTTCGGATTCTGTGTCTCCCTCTCTCTCTGCCCCTCCCCTGCTCACACTCTCTCCCTCAAAAATAAATAAAACATTAAAAAAAATTTTTTTAAGATTTCAGGTTATTGCACAGATCAACATTTAGCCCCAAATAAATTTGTGCAACAGAAAACCCATATGGATTTGACATGTTTACTTTTTTAAATTATGTTTATTTATTATTGAGACAGAGAGAAACAGAGCATGAGTGGGGGAGGAACAGAGAGAGAGGGAGACACAGAATCTGAAGCAGGCTCCAGGCTCTGAGCTGTCAGCACAGAGCCCAGTGCGGGGCTCAAACCCACAAACCGTGAGATCATGACCTGAGCTGAAGTCAGTTGCTTAACCAACTGGGTCACCAGACACACCTTAACATGTTTACTTTTATCTTCTTGTATCTTCCTTCTATAAAGGTGTCTGACAAATATTTCATTTTAACATGGGATTTTTCTGAAAAACACATTTTTTAAAAACTCCTGTAATGGGGCGCCTGTGTGGCCAGTCGGCTGAGTGTCCAACTCTTGATTTCAACTCAAATCATGATCTCACAGTCATGAGTTCAATCCCAGCATTGGGGTCCTTGCTGACACTGCAAAGCCTACTTGGGATTCTCTCTCTCTCAAGATTAATAAATAAACTAAAAAAATGATACTCCGATAAAAGGAACTAATGCTTTCCAGAAAAAAAAGTTTGAGACCAGGGTTGGGACAATGAAAATACAAGATGAGCCTAGAAAAAGCAAAAATGAAGGGTCAAAAGTTAAGAAGGTACTAACAACTGATGGATCATGTAGAAAGGATACAGGATGCAACCTCATTAAGCTCCTAAGGGACAAAGCTGGGACAATTTGAGCAACAAAATAAAAAATGATAGTGTGAGATGGTAACCCATAAAATAGAATAAATATGCATAAGCCTATCCTAATATAAAAATATAAGTGAGAAAGAAGGAACAACTCTTCCTTACAGAGAAATTACAATTAATAAATGCAGAAGGCATAATGGATAGAGAAAATCCCCAATAAGCAAACCTCAGAGGAACGTCTTCCCGTCCCCCGTGCCCACCAGCTAACAATCCAAATCATTTTTTCCCACTGAAGTTAAGATAAACTAACATCCAGAGGTGCCTGGGTGGCATCTGACTACATTTCAGGCCAAGTCATGATCTCACATCATGGTTCATGAGATCTCCGCTGAGCTTGGGGTCTGCTTAGAATTCTCTGTCTCTCTCTGTCTCTCTGTCTCTCTCTCTCTCTCTCTCTGCCTCTCTCTCTCTTCCTCTTTCCCTCCTTCCCTCCCTCCCTCCTCCCCCTCCCCTGCCACTTGCACAGGTGTGCTCTCTCTCTCAAAAATAAATAAATTTTTAAAAAGATAAACTGATATCCAAAGTGTGCTTGAATGCGCAAATAAGTAATGAAAGTGACAGTGACAGCAAGGGAGCTGGCCGATGGGAAGAAAGACATTGGCTAAGTAATAATTAAGAATATGCATGTACCCTGACCCTCAGCTCTGCACATGTCTAACTGTAAGCTGGGCAGCTTATTTTCTCTGACTTGTTCTCCTCAAATGAAAAAAATTAGTTTAAATAAGTGTCGTGGAAATGAATAGTGACTACAACTTCAGAATGTGGCCTTTTTTGGAAATAGGGTTTTTGCAGATGTAAATAAATTATGATAAGGTCATACCGGGTGATGGTGGGCCGTAATTCCAGTGACTGGTGTCCTTGTAAGAAGAGTGGAGGGGTGCCTGGGTGGCTCAGTCGGTTAAGCACCCAGCTTTGGCTCAGGTCATGATCTCATGGTTCATGGGTTCGAGCCCTGCGTCAGGCTCTGTGCTGACAACTCAGAGCCTGGAGCCTGCTTCAGATTCTGTATCTCCCTCTCTCTCTGACCCTCCCCTGCTCACACTGTCTCTCTCTGTCTCTCAAAAATAAATAAAAAACATTTTTAAAAATTAAGAAAAAATAAAAGGAAGAAAGGACAGGGGCTCCTGGGTGATGCAGTCAGTAAAGCCTCTGACTCTTCATCTCAGCTCAGGTCATGATCTCACAGTCATGAGTTCAAGCCCCACATTGGACTCTGAACTGATGGTGCACAGTCTGTTTGGGATTCTGTCTCTCCTTTTCTCTGACACTCCCCCGTTTGTGCTCCCTCTCTCAAAATAAATAAATAAACTAGGAAGAGGGAGGAGGAGGAGAAAAAGAAGAGAGGACACACAGACAAACAGAGAGGACCACCAGAAGCCACTGAAAGCTAGGGAGAGGCAAGGAAGGATTTTTCCTTAGAGCCTTTGGAAGAAGTACGGCCTTGCTGACACCTTGGTTTCAGACTTGTAGCTTCCAGGACTGTGAGAGAGTAACTTGCTGTTGTTTTAAACCACCCGGTTTGTGATCGTTTATTTCGGCAGCTCTAGGAAACTCGCGGAGTAAACAGTACAGGAGACAATGTATGTAAAGGGACTAGCAGAGGGCAATTAGTCATCTTGTAGCCAGATCGGGCTCTGCTTTAGTCAGAGGAAGGAGGAGGAAGGTCAGGCTTGATAACACCGCTTCTTCGCTTTGGATGTTTTCGCCCTGGTTGGCACACTCCCTGCCTTTTCCCTGCCCACAAGCGCTCTGAGTCACTGCCCAGTTACCAGGAACTCTAAAATTCTGGAAAACAGCCTGTGCTATCCATCTCAGGAGTGACAGTGGGAAAAGACCCCTATCAAATAATAACACTCCAGAGCAATAAATACAGATTTGAATTGATCCTTCTATCTCATCAGCTAAAAAAATGTTCTCTGGGCCTGAGTCCCTTAAAAAGATGGGCTGAAGTCCTAATAGGTTGAAGGAACTTCAGAATGTGACCTTATTTGGAAATAGGGTCACTGCAGATATGATTAGTTCATTTAAGATGGGATCACACCGGGGTAGGGTGGGCCCTTAACCCAACGGCAGGAGTCCTTATACGAAGACAAGCAGAACACAGGGAGAGGCCAATGACATGACCTTGGAGACAGAGACTGGAGTCATACACCCACAAGCCAAGGAATGTAACCACTAAAATCTAGAAAAGAGCAGATTCTCTCCCAGCAGTACCAGAGGGAGCATGGCCCAGATGAGCCCTTGACTTCAGACTTCTAGCTTCCGTAACTGCGAGAATACATTTTTGCTGTTTTGACCCAGTTTGTGATATTTTGTTTGGCAGCCCTAGGAAGCGTATATAATTGCCTTAACAAGGCTAAGTTTTAAACGGTGTCCTG
>PISW01013065.1:0-28339 GCA_004023785.1 Mungos mungo | reverse complement strand
GGAAGGGGGAAAGAGAGCGGGGATGAGTGAGGGACACGGATCAAGGGAGACTATTGAATACTGGAGACGAACCATGGACTGAGGGGGGAGGGGGAGGGAGGGAGGGGGGATGGTCATGGTGGGGGGCACTTGTGGGGAGAAGCACGTGGTGTTATATGGAAACTAATTTGACAATAAACTATTATTAAAAAAAATAAAATAAATAAATAAACAAAAAAAAATTTAAAAAAAAAATAGATTTTCCCATGGTTCAGCTCCATGCCAGTTCTCATGGACCACCATTAATTGTCCCCTGGACAGGAGAAGTCTACCCTGTTTAACCACTTCCTTCTTGACAGCATGCCAGCTTCTTGGGCCCACCAAATGTGCTGCCTTGAGTGCTTTCATAAGTTTCATTGTGTCCATGCCGCCCTCACCTCTGGCTACTCCAGACCTCGTGGGTATTGTCTAGAAGCTCAAATATATGATGTCCCTCTTATCATGTTCCTTTCTATTCGTAATTTCATGGCTGCTAAATCATTTATGTTATATAATATTTTGGAAATGATACAATTTTAGTATTGGAGAGCACATTAGTCGTTGCCAGAAGTTGGCGATTGGGGCCACAGCAAAATGGTTTTGTTTATAAAAGGAAAACATGAAGGATCTTGATCAGGTTGGATCTGCTCAGTATCTTGACTCTGGTGAATATGCAAAACTACATAGATGATAAAATTGTATAGAACTAGAGACAAGCAGATACATTCACACACAAATGCTGATGGGTAAGTTAAAACTGAGGATATCTAAATAAGGCTGATGGACTGTATCAACATCAATATCCTGGTTGTGATATTATAGTGTAATTTTGCAAAACATTACTATTGAGGAAACTAACTAAAGTATACTGAGGTTTCCTTACGTTATTTCTTACAGTTGCATGAACATCTGCAATGATCTGAATAAACCTTCCAATTGAAAATGAATGAGAAGTGAAATATATAGATTAGGGAGGAGGGAAGGCAGAGAGGAAGGAAAGAAGGGGGGAAGGAAAATAGTGAAGGAAGGAAGAAAGAAGAGGAGGGGAGGAGACAGTGCAGGAAGAGGATACAGAAGAGCTGGTGACAGAAGAGAGGAGAATAAGGAGGGGAGAGAACCAGAAGGGGAAGGATGGAGGAGGCAGAAGAGTAGGTGAAAGAAGAAAGGGAAGAAAAAAGGAAGGAGGAGGATAAAGAAAGGGGATAGAAAAGGAGAGAAGAGAGAGAAGGGTGTGGCGGTGAGGAGAGGGAGAAAGGAGGAAGGAGGTGGTGAGGAGGGGACCAGGAAGAACAGGAAGAGAAGCTAGAGTTGAGCATCTTTGCTGATTGTAGTTCTCAAAGCTGGAATCCTGCCACCCAGCAGAGATACCGGACTCCCCAGTTCCATCATCATCCAGTAAGGGGCATGGAGTATCCCTCAAGTGTAGAAAAGAGAACTTCTCTTTTCTCTCACAGCGGAACATGCCCCAAGCTGAACACGTTACTAGAAAGGACAGTTAGGCATTCTCGCTCAATAGAGCCATCCAAGCAACTACTCATATTTATATTTCTAGTCCCTGACAGACATCACTCTAGCGCTTTTAAAATAAAATTTCACAGAATAATCCAAAACACAATCAACACACTCACGCTGCCTCTGAGTATTTGGATGGCCCTTGTCTGTCAACCCTCTGAGCTAAAGAACAAGCTGACTATAATCCAACTAGCTGTTGAACTGACTAATCTATAATCCTGTTGGTTGGTGATAGTGTTCAACTCTTAGTTGATGATAACTGGTGTTCCAATTTAGACTCTACTGCTAATTAACTGAGTGACTATAGGCAAAGCATTTGACCAGTTGGACCCTGTATCCAACTTTTCACATCATGAAGGCAGCATGGTATACTTTGCGACAGCCTGTTTTCAGAGCCAGACAAATCTGAGTTTAAGTCCCAGCAATGTCACTGGCTCTGTGACTTTAGGTAAGTCACTCAACCTCTCTGAGATGTAACGTATTTCATTCATAGGAAAATAGTTGCCTGACCACAGGGCTGTAAGAAAATGAAGATATTATTGTATTTGGAGCTTCCGACACACAGGAGCTCCTAAGAAAAGTATATTGCCCTATTTCTGTCCTAAAAGAAGTTGTACTAATAAGAGTCAAGTATTCTGAGCAATTAATATAGGGTAAGGCAATAAATTAGGTATATGTGCTAAATAAGTTCAAATTCAATTCACTTCCACAATATAGGTATTCCCGATTTCATTTTACAGTTGATGAAGTTGAGGCTTAGGGAAATTAAATAAATTACCTGTGATGCTACAGAATGTATGCATCAGAGCTCAACTAACACACAGGTCTACCTAGAGTTCTAGAGACTCACAAGTCAGGCTCCGTCCATAGTTGCATTCAAATATTTGATATTGGGGTTTTGTGGCTTGCAAGAAGGGAAGGGAATGGAAGGAAATGAGCAGGAAGGAGAAGGAGGTGTGCCCTGTTGCACACTCTAGGGTAAAGTGCCAATGCAATCCTGCCTACTACAGTTTTAGAAATAACACCCCGGTACTGGGGTTTGAAAAGGAGTGTGATGTGCATGGTATATTCAGAGGCAGGTGACTCCCTTCAGTCCTGCTTTCCGTGAGCACCCTGGCTCGTGGCAGAGCAGCAATCAGGAGAAAGCAAGGCACACCATCACCTTCCACCCCAACCAGCCAGGTCTATGACTGGTTCACCTCTTCCTACAGCAAATTGCAGTTTCCACCGTCATAAGTGGTTCTAGCTGGTACGAGACCGCACGGGTCAGGAGGGAGGCGGCGAACCCTCCGTGCTCTGTGGTCTCTCAATTCTTCAGTGTCTTTTCAGGTGTCCTACTGTCCTGCCCCAGTAACCCAGGTGCCTGCTGTTCTGTCTTTTCCTTGACTCATCCCTCATTGCTTGAGCCTGTATCATCTCTTTTAGTGCAACCACAGATTTAACTTAGTAACTTAACTTAGTAATATGCTTCCTTGTCAACATTCTTGTGAGTTTTTTAGATTTAAGGACTTAACATTCCTTATTTGCTATTTTCAACAATGGTTACAGAGTGATGGGCTGTAGTAGGTATGTAGTTTTATTTTCAGTGAGTTACAAGGCCAGTACTGGCACCAAATGTGTGTGTGTGTGTGAGTGTGTGTGTGTGTGTGTGTGTGTGTGTGTAAATAATGTGCAGAGCAATGGCTAGAAGACACTGACATATTTTGAAATCCACATTGTTAATGATTAGTAGGATCATATTTGCTATTGTTTTGATATAAATATTGGAGACTACTCCTTTCTGTATTGACATGGTATCTAGCACACTTTAGGAAGTCAGTAAAAATGTCCTAAATAACTGTTGATCTCATCATTATCTCATGGAATGTAGGGGACCTCTTCATCTACTGCAGTGTCCATTTATTTTTTCAGTAAAAATTTATAAGGCATCTATGTGCCAACTAATATAGAGGCGAGGGCAATACTGTCCCTATCCACAATTATTCATGGTGTATGGAATGGACAGATACACAGCTGAAAACAAACAAGGATGTTTCACTTTCTGAATCACTCTGGATGACAGGAAGTTCACTGTTTCAGAACTTGGACACATCGATAATTACGTGCGCTTTTCAGATATATTAATTTAAGAGAATATGTCTTTTCTCATGCTGTTTGACTCCAAATCAGTTCCATTTCTGCAGTAATGCCAGGGAAAAAGAAAGCATTATTGTCAATGTTTTATTAAAGGCACCAACATTGCTGTTTTTCATTACACAAAGCACTTGGGGGTACCTGAGGTATGAATGCCGACAAACAGAAGCCAATTCAATTCTCTGTTCCATTGATCTGCAAGGAAAATAATTCTAGAGATACGCTGGTTGGGGAGGGAAATTGAACTTCCTGGGTTAGCTTTATAATAGTATTTCCAAATAGAGCTATCTACATAAGCACCGTTCCCCAAGATGGATGGGCTCACATATCCATGATGAAGTACAATTTCTCTGAGAGTGAGAATATGGTCCTGGAAATCAACTCACAGAACAAACAACCTTTAGAGGTTGCAACCTGATTGTCAGCCTTTCTTGTCTCCTTGAACATTCTGAGACACACAAAAACCACATTTCATTCAGCACAGACTGCTGTTATTACTCCTGCTTCTGTTGAAACTGCATCATGTAACTTGAAATTTCATATACACTGAAAAATAATTAAAAACTGTTTCTTTGATTTATTAAAATACATACACCAATGAAGATATTGTTAACATCTGGATGTTATGAATATGTATATAATATATCATGAATATAAAATTCAAAATATTGGTATAATTTTGAATAAAATTATCTTATGATAAATTAATAGATTATTATTATAGCTTAATAACACAGCATCTATCAAGTATTATGATAGCCTATTAGGAGACTTACTTTTTTAACAATAAATATTTAAAGTTTAGGCAAGAGACATGAGCGAGGGAGGGGAAAAGAGAGAGAGAATCCCAAGCAGGCTCCGCATTGTCAGCACAGAGCCCACCTCGGGGCTTGAACTCACAAATGTGAGATCATCACTTGAGCCAAAACCAAGAGTCTGACACCTAACTGACTGAGCCACCTAGGAACCCTGAGACTTACTTTTAAAAATTATGTTTGTGCATAATATCGTAGGACACAGTTATTGAAGATTTTATTTATCTTGATTTTTCTGCTCTATACACAAACAGGGAGCTATATAAGGAAACATTTGAAAAAGGAGGTGGCGAAAACAGACAAATGTCTCCTTTTACCTGTGACCGTCGTACAGCCGGTAGGGCCATAAATCTGGACGACCATTTTGGAAAACAATATGGCGACCCTCTGACAAAGATAACGATGTACATAACTTACATTCTGACCTATACTTGTGAGGAAACTTGGGCACCAAAGAACTGTTCCAAAGTGTTTATACTGTGGTGTTTATAACAGAAAACAAATAGAAACAATCACTGGAGACTAGATATTTTATAAAAAAGAAAATTCTTACAATGTGATTAATGACCTGGAGCATGGGTCAGCAATCTTTCTGAAAGAGCTAGAAAGGAAAATGTTTTAAGTTTTGCAGGCCAAGAGGCAAATTTGAGGCTATTATGTAGGTACTAGTATAGCTTTTATATTTATATAGTTATTTAAAATATAATAATTTAAGGCAAATATCATATGATTTCACTCATATGTGGAATTTAAGAAACAAATACATGAACATAGAGGAAGACAAGCAAAAGTAAAATAAAAACAGAGAGGGAGGCAAACGATGACAGACTCTTAAATACAGAGAACAAACTGAGGGTTGCTGGAGGGGAGGCAGGTGGGGGGTGGGCTAAATGGTTGACGGGCAATAAAGAAGACACTGGGGAGGAACCCTGGGTGTTGTATGTAAGTGATGAATCACTGAATTCTAACCCTGAAATCATTATTATGCTATATTTTAACTAACTTGGATTTAAATTTAAAAAACTGGCAAAAATGTATATAACAATTTAAAAATGTGAGGAGAAAAACATTTTTAACTAGCCAGCTGTAAAAAAGTAAAATGAAATAAAGCAAAATAAACTTTTGTACATATTAAAGAATTCATAACCATTTAAAATGTGGGTTAAGAAGTATTTTATACAATGTCATGTTAATTTTAAGTGACAAAAAAATGCAACAGGGTCAAAAACCAGAGATCCACCTACATCCAACAACTTCCATAAAGAAGACTTATAATAAATCAGAGGGGGGGGGGAACCCTGCTTCACTTCATGTTTTAAAACTTTTTTAAAAAATGATTTTTATTTATTTTTGACAGAGAGAGACAGTGCGAGCAGGGGAGGGTCAGAGAGAGAGGGAGACACAGAATCCAAAGACAGGCTCCAGGCTCTGAGCTGTCAGCACAGACTGACGTGGGGCTCGAACCCACAACCCGTGAGATCATGACCTGAGCCAAAGCCGGATGCTTAACCGATTGAGCCACCCAGGCTCCCCTCAAGTTTTAAAACTTTGCCCTAAAATTTCAAATGAGGAAAATGAGTCACAGCCCTGTGACCACTCCCACACACCTGACTCACCTTGGGGTTGAGCTGCATAGACCCTTTCATCTTCTCTTATTTTCCTTTGTTCCAATGAGAACTTTGCAATTGTCCAAATATCAAGTTCTGGGAACACTTCCACAGGTTAAAAAAAAAATTACATAAACAGAAGAGAGTGCCCTGGCTCGGTCTGCAGAGTGGCATCTGTGATGATTTCAGTTGGGGCTCACATTAACTTAAAGAGGCCGCTGTCCCTCTATCACCCCTTTATCTCTGCTCTCTGACATTTGTTCATAAATAGTGACATGAACAATCAGGAGAGCTTTGTGTTTCGGGGGAATGGGGGGAAAGAGCCTGGGACAGGACACTTTATCAACGTCACTACCGGTGTCAAGGGATGGTCATTACTGCCCGGCAGATTTATTGCCTGGGTCAAAGCAAATTACTTTCTATTCCGCAAGCCCTAGCTGCTCAGGTTTTCAATCTTTCTCCTGTGTCTTGTCTTCTCCTGCTTGGGGCCAGGCTATGAGCCTCACCAGAACTTTTTTTTTTTTTTTTTTGATGAGGAAGACAATTAACATGATGATTGATGCATCAGAAATTGTGAGTCCATGGGAAATGAATACAGTTATTGAACTGAAGGATTAAACTTTGTAAAACAAGGGGCCCCTGGGTGGTTCAGTCAGTTAAGCATCACCTCTTGGTTTCAGTTCAGGTCATCATCTCATGGTTCGTGAGTTTGAGCCCGGTGTTAAGCCCTGTGCTGACAGCGTGGAGCCTGCTTAGGATTCTCTTTCTCCCTCTCTCTCTCTGCTCCTAGTCTGCTCTCTCTTTCAAAATAAATAAACTTTAGAAGAATAATATTCCTAAACCAAGCTAAAAATGTTCTCAATGCAATCACCTGAACATAATTTGCAGCATCTCCTTTCCAGTGTTCACCGACAATGATCATGTCTGCCTCCCCCACCCCGCCCCGCACTGAATTCCTAATCATTCATACTAATTACACAGAAATGTTTTTCCATCATGTTAGCTTTTTAAAAATGTATTTGTTCTAAATTCATCTACTTCAGCACTATTATTCTTCAACCGTAAGCATCAAACACGCACAGACTCTACCGCTTATTTATTTTACCACAGGAATCTTTTTGTAGGTGCCCTTGTCATAAAGGTGCAAGCATCCAAGGTCTGGTGGACTCTAGGACCCTGAACCTGAGTACCAAACTCAGCGACTGAGTAGACCACGCTGTGCCACAAATGAGTGACTTGGCAGGGGGCTGGCAGGAGACTGGCTAACACATCACAGACCCCATCCAAGGGCTCAGCCACTGCTCTACCCCATCAATGGGCTCAGCCTGGGTGGCCACGTCTTGCTCCTCAAGAAAAGGCAGAGCTTTATATTTTTAAATAAGATTTTTCATTTTCAAAACATGGCGGAAATTCAACAAAGCTTGGGCGTTAGCTAACCCTACTTAAAAGTAGCTATTTTCTAACTTCTGACATATTATTAATCTTTGCCCTACTTCTCTTGAGCATAACTCTCAAACTTACTAACTCCTATACTTGAAATGCATTCTCAGGACACTGCTCGAAGGTCACCGCCCAGTCATTTCCCCCGAATCTTTCCAGAGTGCAGTAGGCTTCTCTTTGGGCACACATCTTATAATGCTTCTCAGCAGTCGTGTGCGTATCTGCCTGTAGCCTCCCTCCAGGAGGTGGTCTAGTCCCCAGGAGATGCGTTATTTGCTCAGCAATGGGAACCTAGCTCTGTGCTTGTGTAAATCAGAATGCACTCGTGTTCAATAGCTGGCTATGGAGCCCCTATTTCAAAGGACCAGACACTCCGTGCTGCTGCAGATGGCACAGCTGTCTGTGTCCATGAACCCAGGAAGCTCACACTCAAGTGATTCAGAAAAACAACAAATCAAGAAAGTAGCACATTCAAAGAGAAGACAGGGTTCCTAAACTAAGCCTTCATAAGCACAAACTGTCTTTGAAAACTTTGAAACTTTTCCATTTTTTTTATACACTTGGGCAATGTTCAGAAAGAGGATCTGTCTGCAATCGTATTTTCAAAGAGATCCATGACCCCAAATAAATAGGAACAACCGCAATATTGTTCTAAAGAGAAAGTAAGACGCTTGTTCCCTTTACTTCACTTCAGTCTTCTTTAACATCAAGTGGTCCTCATAACCAGCTACTTCTTAGTAGTAAGAACTTGAACTTATATAACTTACTGGCAGTTTTCAAAGCACATTTCCTTGCATGATTTATTCTTGTTCTCATAAAAATACTATGAAAAAGTTATTATCATCACGCGGCTTTACAGATGAGAAATTGAGGTTCAGAGAAGTTAAGTGGCTTACTCAGAATCACATGCTTGACTGAGCTAAACCAGTCCCTCACTCGAGACCCAGCATCACGCCACCTCACATGACCTCAGATTGCCTCTGTGACTAAGCCAAAGCACTTCCCACACCGGGAGCTCGCGGGGATGGAAGATGTGATCTTAGCACAGTGAATTCCCCTACCGATTACTAATCAACCCCAACTTGCTTCTTCTCCATTTTAAATTCTTGTTTATTATACGTCTTTCCCCCCTTGGACTAAATGATCTGATCTAAGTACTATCAGCTTTTCTCACCTCAAAAGTAATGTTTACAAATCTTGGAAGAAGCACTTCAAAGAAATGAGAAAGTTTTAAAAAAAAAAAGTCTATGGAGTTCTAGATCTACTAAAGGACCACGCTTAGTAGATAGTTCCTGGGGATGTGTATTTTAGAAAGTTTTTTTTTTTCAAAAACATGCAAAAGCTGCCATTTTGAGGACTAGCCTTTGGGAAACAACCTTGTACCATGTATCCATTGGCTCATCATTTTCCCCAAATTCTAGGCACCTCAAACTGAGACCCTACTCTGTTGAAGTTGTAAGTAAACTTTGTAAGTTTGTGATTGAAACAATTATATTAAAAATAGACATAATATATAATATATACCTATGTGTATATATATTTATGTAAAATGCATATATGTTACATATATTGAGACTTATTTTAGTGAGACAAAGACAAATGTAGAAATTTCACATAATTAATGCAAAATAACTTGCACCACCAGTGAATTTTGAACAGTGAGTGACGGAAAAGAATAAGTCCCTATATAACATCTTTCTGCTTTGGAGGTAAAGGCGTGCAGGTGAACTTCATCAGATCAAAGAACAGACGGTCCTTACCCTCCACCAGGGAGGGACCCGTGGTACGGAAGAAAGGCCAGTTGGAAACAAGGTTGTTCCCTCGTTGATGGTGATTTGGATTAGAAAACAGACCCAAAGATACAGCTCTCACTGTGACCATCAACTCATACACTAACTACAACAGGATCATTAGGGGGAGGAGAAGAGCCCACAAAAATTTTCACTCTGTGCAACAGAGGGGCTTGCAATTGAGCTAAGTATAACCCTCGGACTTTAAGTCATATACAATGTGTTCAAGGTCCACCTTCCCTTGGCTGCAGGTGACAGAACCTAACCTCAAACTTGTTTTAGCAAAGGTTCCAACTTAGTAAATCACATAGCTGGGGTGTCCACCGCTAGCACGACCACCTCAAATACCTCAAAATTATATATATCCTTTCCCCCTGTCATTCTCTTTTAGCTCTGATTCTTTGCTTCTTTGGATATATTGGTTCTACTCTCTCCTTAGAGGAAGCTTTCTCCATTAGTCTGGAAAGATGGCCACAGTAACCACAAGCACACATACTTAAACCACACGATGCAAGAGCACTGAGATATATCTCTCAAATTCTGATCTGTAATGTTCTGGTTAAAGACGGATTGGTCTGGTTGGGTTATCTGCCCTAAAAGATGTGGTCTTGTGATTGCCTAGCCTGTAGGCCACTGAGTAACTCCTATGGGTTTTGCCAGGACCATATGGAGTAAGTGAGGAGTTTGCATAAAGGAGGAACACAGAATAGGCAAAAACAAGAGATGGGAACAATTCCCCATCATCCTGGTTAAGAATACTTAGTTGGTGATCAAGACCAAGAGCAACTGAAAGTTAATGCAGACCTGATTTAAATTGTACTTTTGTTTATACATTTTAAATCCTCAGTTTACATAAAATCAAATAGTCAATGTATATAAATTGAAGACTTGTGGATTCTAGTGACATTGTTTTGTTTTAAAGTTTATTTATCTTTGAAAGACAGAGAAAAAGAGACTGAGCAGGGAGGGGCAGAGAGACAGGGAGACACAGAATCTGAAGCAGGCTCCAGGCTCTGAGCCATCAGTGCAGAGCCTGATGCGGGGCTCCAACCCACAAACCGTGAGCTCATGACCTGAGCCGAAGCCGGTCGCTTAACTGACTGAGCCCCCCAGGTGCCCCTAGTGACATTGTTTTGAAGAAGAGTTAGAATCAACCAACATCAGGAATGAGCTGGTGTCACTGTTTTCATAAAGATGGAGGCTATTTAACAATCAAATCCACCTGAGGCAGTCCCCAGTCATTTAGGAAGGCGTTGATTCCTTCATTGAATGCATATGAGGACAATGGCAGGAGCCACTGTGGCAGGACTTAATTTATTACTTCTAGTATACATTCACAGACCTGAAAACTTTAACTATCATGAACAATATGTTCATATTTTGAGTGGCAACAAAAATCAGGCCAACTTTACAGATCCACACTAGAAAGGCTCTGGGCAATGCTCTTACCATAATGATATTCTCACTTCTCTTTCAGGCAATCATTTATACCCTAGGTTGGCCTCCCTTTTACAACATCCTCTCACTGACTTAGGTCGAGTTCAGGGTTTACGGTGTCCCCAATTTGTTTTCTGGCCTCTCTTGGAAAAAAAAGTCTACATTATGAAGTGACCCATTTTTTATCAGCCTCTATTTATCCCCATATAGGATTATTCATCCTAGAAAAGGTCTGAGGAAGATGGGATAATTCTCTAAATAATAAAACCTTGCAGCCTTTTTCTCTGACAATACCCATAGTGCAGAAAGGTCCAGGGAAGTTACTGCCAGGCAGAGCCAAGAGATAAGGTCAGACACTGGCATTTATTCATGAAAATAGTAGCAAGATGGTTCAGATTTATTATTTTTTCAGGTCCCTTGGAAATGCATGACAATGCTTTTAATAAGCCTTCTGCACAAGAATGGCAGCGCAACACTGCATAGGGAACTCGGGCTTGTCTCAGAGGTGTTTGGAGGAGTCTATAAAGCTAATGACTTATGTGGAAATCATCATTGTAGGAGAGGCTGCTGGCATTGCTTAACAAAACTCAACCTCCAGGAGAAGAAAGTCTGCTGTTCAAAGAACACTTTCCCTTCTCCTGTTATTATAAATATACCCACAGGCGTCTGAAAGCAAGGGATAATCTACGGAGCTTTACAGCGCTAAAAAAGAGTAGCTTTCCAACGGGAAATATCCTATGAAAGGCACAGACATTCTAAGAGGAATTTATTCTCATGCAAAACAATAATTGTTGTACCTATTTTCCATTTTTTTCCCTTTGGTACATGCTTATGTAAAACTCTTGAGGAATATTTTTAAAACATGAACTTTGGGGATATAACCATAATGAAATTGTACACATTTTAGGTCTTGTTCATATTGGGGGGATATATTGAGTAACGTATGTTGTCTTTTTGAGAAACCCAGCTCCACGAATCTCATAAATATTGAGCTATAAAAAATCATGGAACCTGAGGAAAATGATGAGAAGGACTAAATGTTGATTGCTTGGAGAAAGGAAAGATAGAAACTCCTGATGTGTGGATAAGCAATTTTTGAGAAATGGTCCCATTTTCATGAAATTGAACAAAGTGGCTGATCAACATACATAAGCTCCATATGAAGTGTACTTACAAGTCACATGAAGCAATCTTATCATCTCGGAACTTCAAAAATGTCGCCTGTTACAAGGAAGGAGTCAACGTATACTTTCTGACATTACCATGCAATTCATCTGTTGGACTTTCCACTCAAAAATGAGAAAAGAAAGGTAATTTTCTGAACTAATGAAAATTAGCAATCAAAAGCTCCCAATACGGCTCTGTTGAAATCGCGAATGATTCTAACAAAGGTAAAAATATGATGAAAGTCTCAGGGGCACTGGTAGCTGTGATAAGCAGATGTTAATTACAAAGTCCCAAGGTAAAGAAATGGGCTTGGTTGGTTTCTTTTAACAGAGACACCAAGGTTTAGAGCAATATTACCAAAGAACAGGACCTGCTGGAAAACAAAACCCAACAAAATCCTTTTAATCTTTCTGTTGGTGGGTATGCTTTTTCTTCCCCTCTTAGGTATATTAATTTACAAAACACCCTCCTTAAAAAGCAGACATCACCATGGAGACAATGCATGGAAACCGTTTTAACCAGAGTCACCAAGACTTTGCTGCTCTGTCGATGTAGCCTTCTTCTGTTTCTTAGCAGACAGGTGTGTGTGTGTGTTTGTGCGTGGCGGGTGGTGGGGGGTGGAGGCTGTGTGTCCAAGTCCAGTCTTTTCAGATAGACACAGATATACTAAAATTGTATTCCTGTTGACATTTCAGCCAGACTCTACAAGTCGACACACAACCTCTACCATCAGGCTTGTCTGTCCAATGGAATTAGCTAAGGAACTTGTCAAAATGGATTAAAGCAAATGATGCCTCCATTTGGCATAATCCAGTACATCAATGAGGGCAAATTCAGTGTTCATAGAGCCCAGGCAGATACAACAAATTAGGACTATGAATCTGATATAAAGACCTGCAACTCCTTGGCCTGTGTACAGAAGGCAATCCCACTCAGCACAATGATCTGCTGCCCTGTCACAATGCACCTCCAGTATTGGGGGACCTGTTCCTTTATGATAAGTAAAAAAAAAAAAAAAAAAAAAAAGGACATATGTATGGAAATTTCTCTTTTTTTATGTTTATTATTGAGACAGAGAGAAACAGAGCATGAGCAAGGGAGGGGCAGAGAGAGAGGGAGACACAGAATCTGAAACAGGCTCCAGGCTCTGAGCAGTCAGCACAGAGCCCTACATGGGGCTCAAACCCACAAACCATGAGATCATGACCTGAGCCAGAAGCCAGACACTCAACTGACTGAGCCACCCAGGCACCCCTGGAATTTTCTGAGTTTTCCCGTTGAAAACAAATCCAAACTTTTAAACTGCTGTCATCGCCTCAGGCCAGATTTCAGGTTTGGTCTGCAACCCCACCAGATCAGGTCCCCATCTCCTCAAAGAAGGAAGGATAAAGTCATGCCTAGTCTGTGGTGAGTAGATACTGTTCAAACAGTGCTACTTCTCGAATAGGCTGGGGACCGTATCAAAAGAAAAAGAATATAAATTGGTGTTTAAGCCACATTCTAGTAAACATTTTCACAGATGTATAGTATTGGTTTTTGTCTCATTCAACCACCATTGATGGGGTGCCCAGACACTGTTGAGGAAATATGGGGACAGGCAAAGAGTTTAATGTTTGTTGGTAAGTGTGGGACCTCATTTCATCTTTGCAAGCAAATGGAAATGGCCTAACTGAAAACAAAACTAGGACTTTGCACAGCAGAAACTGCAGAGACCACATATTATCATTAAATGTGAATCCCAGCACTCTCTTGCACACAAATCTCCCAGAGTATTTCCACCCTCTGGGATGATAATTTCACTTCAGAGTCTTAACACAGAGAGGTGCCTAAGGCTTAGATCTGGCAGTATCTTTTTCTTCCTCTGGAGTCCTCTTTCTTGGTCTCCCCGTTGTTCTGTGGTTGGTTAAATCATTTTTGTCAAGATAATTGGAGTTTGTAGAGTTTGATGCACCAATTTTAGGTTAAAGGGACACATTTACTTTCTCACATAAAGCAGGCAGATCAATTTTCCCCCGCAGCAGTCTGCTAATATTTTCTCTCTTCACTAAATGCACGTAAATACTCATAAATACTTCTTCACCAGTAAACGGTTTAACCCTTCATCCCCGTTAAAGCCTGGGGATTGGTGGAGGTGGAGTTGTGAAAGGAAGACGCAAAATTGACGGGAAGCGTTCCAAAGGGGATGGCTTTCCTCAAAAATTAATTTAACACAAACCTGGCATTTTCAGTCTTTCCTGCTTCCTTCCTCCTTCTTTCTGTCCCCTGCACATGCCTAACGCATTTTTTTTATTAGAGGAGGCAAGACGGAAAGTGGGAGCGTAGACGCAGAAAACAGATAAATCGCTACTAAACACAGAAGCAGGCCTTTCAGTTTTGTGGCAACTGGGGCCTCTGAATCAGGGCTGTGCTTCCTCAATGGCATTGGTTGGAAGATGTTAGCTTCTCCCACATTTGTGTAAAAATGTGGCATGAAGTTTACTGCCTATAAAGAACATGCTCCGGAGGAAAATACACCTGGCAGTGATCAATTTGATTGTCTTTATTCTTTATATTTTATAGAGTAGGGACTGTACATTAACAAGATATAAAGAAGCATGAGCACAGACATACACGGACCTTGTGAAACACCATGGAAATTTGAGACTCAACAGGCAGTTGGGAGACTGTCTAGAAGCGCTCATTGTGGAGGCAAGGAGACTGCGGGCCAAGAGAGCAAAAGTCACATGGCTAGGCTAATATTGGAACTTAAGATGGAATCCAGATTTTCAAAATGCCTGACTTCTAAAGCCTATACCTAAACTCAGTGCAGAAAGAGAGGAATAATAGTAACAAAAGAGAGGAATAATAGTAACAGAAAGCCACAAGCACAATAATGAAGAAGTGTTCTCCACGTGCCCTGCGTGGTACGCCACGTTAAGTGTGATGTGTCACATCCCTTCTAATATTCTGAAGGTACTACTGTCACCGCAATCTCATAGTTTAAGAAATTGGAGTTTGGATGGGTTCAATTGATTGCCAGGACTCCATACCATTCTCTATTACTCCTGGGATGAGAGTCTCCATTAGCTTCTAAGGCATGCCTGCCTGGGTCATTCTTCAGATTCATAAGTATGTAAAAAAGTTGATGACACTTTAAATGTCTTTCAACCTGCCCAATTCTTAATTCAGAATGAACTGATCTATTTTATCTTACTTTATTGTATCTTATTTTACTTTATTTTATTTTATGTTATCTTATTTTAATTCAAATTAGTTAATATATAGGGTAGTCTTTTCCCTTCAAGAAATGCTGTTTGTTACTTAATATCATATAACAATAGTTGACAGGGTCTAAAAAATTACTTAGATTTTTAAAAAATATATTTAACTTTTCCTTTTTTCTTCATTGATGAAATAAAATAATTGTTTAAGCTCATTTTTGTACTGAAAAAGTGAAATTACAAGCTTTTCCTGCAATATCGATATAGTCTGTTTTCCAACAAAATGGCATGAGCCTTCCTCCTCTTAAACAGGATGGAAAGTTCACACAGTACCCAGCATGCCCTGTGCGCTTTGTGTGTCTTCCATACGCTTTTCAGGATGAACGCCTGACTCCACTGAATTCTCAATCACTCCAGTGCCATTTATTTTTTGGACTGCACATTTATTTTGACGCCATTTTGGGTAAATCTGAAGCTGTTAGGTGCCACCAGATTTCACTGAAGATTTGGAGTACTGAGGGGAGAGAGCCCAGAACACATGATATATTCAAGAGTGTGTTTGTCCATACTTCTCTTGTGCTGTGGGACATCTTCCATTTCTCCAGTTACCACCCCAAGCTAGTCACCTGACCCTCCTCTTCCTAGTGAGCCTCTTCTCCTTTTTCATTTTTCTCTTCCCAACATTTTTTAAATAATTTTAAAAAATGTTTTTATTTATTTTTGAGAGACAGAGAGAGGCAGCCTGAGCAGGGGAGGGTCACAGAGAGAAGGAGTCACAGGATCTAAAAGCAGGCTCCAGGCTCTAAGCTAGCTGTCAGCACAGAGCCTGACGCAGGGCTCGAACCCATGAACCGTGAGATCATGACCTGAGCCGAAGTCGGATGCTTAACCAACTGAGCCACCCAGGCACCCCTCTTCCCAACATTTCTAAGCCTCCAGATTCCTGTCTCCCCTAGCCACTAAAGCAAAGATGCAAAGTTCCATCTACTTTAATGCACAACGTGATCCTTTGCAAGTGACCAAATGCCCAAAATAAGCAAAAAAAAAAAAAAAAAAAAAAAGGACCCAAGCCCAAACTGGAAGAGATTGTAGCACATGACCAAGTCCCAGAGCAGAGCTGGTTTCATACGGAACTGTGCACGAAGGTTGAAGCAGTGACAGGACCAGGCCACCTTCTCTGTGGCTTCGTTCTGGTTCCTCTGGGCTCACTCCACTTTTAGGCTCCATGTGAGGACAGCAGCATCACCCCCTACAGTGTTAGGGTCAAGGGCAGCGAGAAAGAGAGCATGCCTTTTCTAGTGATCCTGTAAGAGTCTTAAAGTTTATCCTTATCGGGATGGTCATAGGCAACTGAAACAATCGTGCTGGCCATGGCTTAAGCCAGAGTCACTCCATCCCGGGGAGGTACCAACAAGATCACATAAATGAATAATCACGGAGGACCACAAAATTTGGGGATACTGTCAGAAAAATGAGGGATGGTTCTACTGAGGCAAACGGCAATAGATAACTACATTCTTTTTGTCTAAATGTCTTCTCCTAAATTTTATTTTTAATTTTGTAAATTTTATTTATTTATTTACTTAATTTACAGAGGGAGAGAAAGAGAGGGAGAGGGAGAGAAAGAATTTTAAGCCCGCAGGGCTTGATCTCATGACCTTGAGATCATGACCTGAACTGAAATCAAGAGTGAGACACTTAACCGACAGAATCACCCAAGCACCCCATCTTTTTCTAAATCTTAATATAACTTTTTCCTCAGAGTAGGGCTCATTTTCATAACCAACATATCCATCAAAGTATTTTCCCCCAACCAAAAAGAAATTCTCTTTGTAATAAGAAGACTCCTGTTCTACTTTTAGCCTGACCTCCAATCTTAACTTTAAAAATAATCCCTTTCTTCCCATTATATTGAGAAACTTTATAAAGTCATACAGATAGGTTTATTTCTATGATTCTTTAATGTTCAAGTACATGGACAAACTGAATGGAAGCAGGCCAAGCGTTGCTTGATGGAGGGTCTGTTTGAATGAGTTGATAAAAATGATTTGCAATTCAAGCACAGCTTCTTTGCAGAGATAGGAGAGGCTAAGATAGGCTGTTGCCATTATTTGAAGGTGCTCATAAATGAATATTCAAACCTGTGTGAAAATTAAGTTCCCATTTTATGCTTTGTTTAAAAAGAGTTGATATTTATCAGCAAAATGGATGACTATGTTTATTGCAGGTCTAACTCTAAAGGTTTTATAAGCTATAAATAGTGATTATATATTTATAGCTTATCTATTGACAGTCTTTACTGTTTTTCTCCTCTGTGAATATGGTGAGAATATGTGCGGTGTACCACATAAGAAATGCATTGAGTATTTAAATGATAGGATGAACATAAAATGCACTGCACAGTTCTTGACTCTTAATAAGCTTTAGAGCGATTCCTATTAGTATTATTACTACAGTAATGATGACGATTATGTAGCTTGGAGAGAGAGGTCCTATATAGACTCATTAAAGATTAGATCATATCTGACATCAACTAAGAGACCCAATGGGAATTTCTGAGTTGTATGAACCCATCACACTGTTACAAACTCAAGTGTGTGACTGTGTATGCATGCGTGTGGAAATTATATATATACTGAAACGCACATGCACACACACAAATACTTTGTGTTCAAATTACCAGTGGAAGGCCGAAAGCCCGAAACGTACAGTAATGTTTTCTGATCCTGCCCTCTGAGTAGAATACAAGACTAAACCATATGTATAAGATTGAAATATCCTCACAGTGGTTTCCTGACGAAGATGAGAAGGTACAGGCAACAGAGCTGATAAAACGTAGAATTGTATCTCACACCAAACTTTTAAGTTTAGAACACAAATGTATTCTTACGGCCCAACAGTATCAGTGGCACCAACCATTTCTTTTTGGCTCTGTCGCTGCAGATTTCCCCAAGGGTGGCAGCATGTCATTACCAGTCTTTAGCTTGTGATTCCTTATCGCATTCCAGCACATATCAAGTACTTTTAAATAATCCGACAACCTGGATGATAAAAAGGATTTTAATATTACTTTTTCCAGAGAGAGCCTTTTGCGTCATACACACGTGCATCTGACGGGCTGACGAATGTAGTCCTGAGCAGCTTTCAGTCTTCGCTCTGCTGTCTGTGAAACGGAGTGACTCCTACTTCTCTTGAATAGGGCATCGGTGAGATCGCGTGTCGCCTCCCTGGGCACCTGAAGCCCCCCCCCCGCCGTCCTCAGGTCCTCCGATGCTGCTGTCTGTGTCCCCACCCATGGTCCTTTTTAAGCCACAGCCCTTCTCCAGTCAGCACCCTGCAAGTGTATATTTCAACTAGCAACAAAATGACTTAAGGAGATGGTCGGCCTTTTCTTTCTATCGGGCTCTTTCTCCACATCACTAATGGGACCCCCAGACAGTTTATTTTTCTTGGATCGTTCTCCGCATGCTGTGTGAGCAAGTGCCCGCTGACTCAGCACATCCTCAGCTAGAGAAGTGTTTCTCGGTGAATGCAAAGCTGGGACCTAAATCGCTAAGGGCGATGAATCGTGGGTACCTACTTTCATCAATCTCTTCTACCAGTTTATTGCGTAGGAGGATTTTTCATTGGCAGTGACTTTCCCTTGAAATTTCAAAGATGTGTGCATTTCTCTCGGTTAAGAGTCTGATTTAGTTTTAGAGGCTGTTTTCCTTCTTTTTCTCTGTTTGCCCTTCTTTCTTTGTGAATCTTGGAACAAAAGCTCCCAAGTCTAGAGTCCATTTAATTGTGTTACACAATGATCAGAGGTGTGACAATTTCTATAGAGGTTCTATTCATAAAATGTACTGTTTGTCTTCAAACCAAGGTCTACGGAAAGAAAGAATGAAGACAGGGAGTCATTAAGGAGGAAATATGGAGAGAGGGAGCAAAGGAGAGAGAAAGTAGGGAGGAAGAGGAAATGTCACATATAAAAGAGCCCAGGCTCTGAATTTAGACAGAACTTGTTTTAAATCTTGGCTCTGCAACTTAACTTCAACACTAGAAACGAAGACGTAAAGGCACAATTAAAAGTCTATCTGGGGTGCGTGGGTGGCTCAGTCGGGTAAGCAGCCCACTTCAGCTCAGATCATGATCTCACGGTCGTGGGTTCGAGCCCCTCGTTGGGCTCTGTGCTGACAGCTCAGAGCCTGGAGCCTGCTTCAGATTCTGTGTCTCCCTCTCTCTCTGCCCCTCCTCTGCTCACTCTCTGTCTCTCTCTCTAAAAATAAAGACATAAACATTTTTTTTTTAAGTCTACCTAGAGGGCTCCTGGGTGGCTCAGCTGGTTGAGCATCTGCTTTAGATTTTGGCTCAGGGCATGATCTTATGGTTCGTGGGTACAAGCCCCGTGTCACGCTCCACACTAATAGTGGAGCCTGCTTGAGATTATCATTCTCTCTCTCTCTCTCTCTCTCTCTCTCTCTCTCTCTCTCTCTCTCTCTCTCTCTCTCTTTCCCCCCTGCCCCCCAAGATAAAGAAATATACTTTTTAAAAAAGTCTACTTGGAATCTGATTTATGAGCAAAGGGATCTTTGCTAGGATGTGAGAAATGGCAAAAATTGATTATTTAAAACTGGCTGTCCATACACTGAAAGGCACGAGGAAGCACCTGACTGATGTTTGCCCGACCATTTTGAGTCATTACAGAGACTGAAGAGTGAGGTAGCTTATTTAGTGATTCACTAGCATTACTGACTTTCTGTTACAGATTTTAAGTTCTTGGGATTTTTGCCAAGGAACAGATTGCAACCCCCTTTCCTCAAATAATAACAGTCAGTGGCTGGGAAGCAACCGGAGGGTAACACAGCAAAGGGTCCTCTGTCACTCTGACACCAAATGGAAATGACATCTACACGCCAAATAAAGCTTTTATTACGTGAAGATGTTTTAGATTCGATAAGTGACACATACAAACAAAAAAACCTCAGAAATTCCTTTTACTCCTGACCTAAATCACAAAGTTTTAATATTAGGTAATGATGTGAATCGATTCCCACTGACAATACGAACAATCCAAGTTAGCTTCTGGTTTTATATTCTCTTGAGTGGACAGCTGCTTAGCTTTTCATACTCTCCAGAAAGCTCTTTAACCCGTTTCAAAGTAGCCCTACTACCCAGAACTCAATTCCTGGCATCAAAATCTTCTTAACTGCTGAATACTTTATTTTCCTTCCTGTCTGTACTGGATGCTGGTCACCATTGATGGTATCCTGATCCTCTGTTTGGTTCTCTTTGACTAGCTTACTTGGTACAACAATCTTATTTTTCCCCCCAAACAGTCTGTTTGCAGGAATGTATGTTTCCATGCTTTACTTAAATGGCTGTAAGGGTCTTCCATTCTCACTCTGCGTGCTCTCCCTGAACGCCCAGATGGCCTCAGCTACATCACCACTAAAGCCATCCTTTATGACCCGCTGGCTTCCCAAGGCTGCACCTGCGAATCAGATCAGTCCCCTGAGCTTGGCACCTCCTATCCAACCGCTAGTTCTCTTGTGAAGTCCCACGGGGCTCTGGAACCCAATGTGTACAAAAATCTATTTAATCATTTTATCTGTGCCACATCCTTTATTCTAGCGACTCCACAAGGCATCGCTGAAATAGTGGATACCATTACTCAGTGGCTCAAGTGAAAAATGGGGACACTGTCCTCTATTCTAGTTTTCCCAAGCTTTTCTGAACATCAGCATCACCTGTGCTGTGTGTTACACACAGACTCCCAGATCCCTACCCTAAAATGCTGATTCAGGAAACCTGGGGTTGGTTAAGAATCTGTGTTGACTAGTTATTTATTTCAATTGATTTTTATAATTGGACAGGCTTGGAAAACACTGTACTCTCTCTCCAATTAAATCGATTTTTAAAATCCTACATATTCTGATTCATGAAGAGTGCTGGAATGCATTCAACTTCTATCCTCATGTAGAAAACTAGGATGAAGCCTCTGTCCCAGGTCTACACCATCACCCACTTCCCACATGCCTGGTGCGTCTTGCAGTCAGCCCCCGGCTGCCATCATAGCCGCCGTCCTTCCTCGCCGGTCACCTGCTTCGTGCTTCTTTCCTGACTAACTTCCACCCATCAGCCAGACATCCACTTGGATCTTTATTCTTCTAAAAAGCATATACTGACTTCCAAGTTCTAGAATAAGAGCTTTCTAAGTACAGTAAAACCTTAGTTTGCAAGCATGATTCATTCCGAAACATGCTTGTAATCCAAAGCACTTGTATACAAAGCGAATTTCCCTGTAAGAAATCATAGAAACTCAGATGATTCACACACAACCCAAAAATATTCAGATAAAAATGATTACAATACTGTATTTGTCTCCCTCTCTCTCTGACCCTCCCCTGCTCACACTGGCTCTGGCTCCCAAAAGAAAAAAAAAAAAAAAGAAGTGACAAAAGATACACTAGTGCCGGTTGTGGGCACCTTCCAACGTTCTGAAAAATCACTGATTTCTACCAAACACCATGGCCTAAATCAGAGCATCTGAGCTTGGGAGATGATCACCCACAATCCCACAGCGAGAGGGAGAGAGAGCGAGAGAGCGAGAGAGAGGTTGAACCACTGCTCCAGTTGTGATCATGTGCCCTTCAGCATCACCTACTACTCATATTGCAAGGCATTGCTCATTTATCAAGTTAAAATGTATTAGAAATGTTTACTTGTCCTGTGGAACACTCATAGAACAAGTTACTAGCAACCCAAGGTTTTACTGTATTCCTTTAAGACCTGTTTTGGGGGTCTGGGTGGCTCTGTCACTTAAGCATCTGACTCTTAGTTTCAACTCAGGTCACAGTCCCATGCTTGTTGAGCTCAAGCCCCACGTTGGACTCTGTGCTGTCAGCCCAAGTCTGCTTAGGATTCTCTCTCTCCCTCTCTGCCCTTCCCCCACCTCCATTCCCCAACTCCCTCAAGTAAATAAATATACTTATAAAAAGAAAAAAAGATAGGGGCACCAGGGTGGCTCAGTTCATTAAGCAGTCAACTTCAGCCCAGGTCATGATCTAACAGTTTGTGAGTTCAAGCCCTGCACTGGGCTCTGTGCTGACAGCTCAGAGCCTGGAGCCTGCTTCAGATTTTGTGTCTTCCTCACTCTCTGCCCTTCCTCTGCTTGCACACTGTCTCTCTCTCCCAAAAATAAATAAACATGAAAAAAAGAAAGACATGTGTTTTCATTGGATGAGGGTATCTTGTTGTGCATTGTTGACTTATATCATCAGATGAAGGTCTGAGAAGGCAGAAGCCATACATCCCTAATACCCAACCCAGCAGTTTGCCACAAGTATTCACTGAATAAATAAATGACTTCATAAAATAAAATTATTAATATGCAAAACTGTGATTGAAGGGATAAGTTCATTGGTCAATTAATGAACAGAGACTAGAGCTGCAAATTTGAAAGGCGCATCACATCAGCTAAAAATGAAGGCATTTGGATTGGATACACAGAAATGACCAGTGCTCTAGGACTGTCCCATATTGGCATTATGTCAAAAAGATAAAACATTGACCCCAATAGTATAAAACATGCTTTAAATTTGCATGTAAAGAACCTTTGATAACCTTGCTGAAAGGCATCTAGCACAGATTCATAGATTTGTTTAAATTATAATTTCCATTAAACTAAAATTAATCGAACATGCTATGTAAATGCCCCTTAAACATATTTAGATTTTGAAAACTGCCATTAAACAGATGAGAACATAATGGAAGTGCACTTTCAGCATAATTGTCATTACGATAGCTGATTGTTTGTGTTCATTTAAAGCCGAATATATAACTAGTCACTTATGGTGTAATCTTTCCAACTCACACCAGAGAAGACGCTGGTAACTCTGAATAAAGAAACAACGAAATGCAATATTATGAATGTGGGGATAATGAAAACTGAATTAGAAAAGACTTCTCCAGCTTAAGATGGCGGTGTCCGAGTGGAGGATTTGGTCACCTTCCTCATGCGTCCTTCCAAACGTTTAGTAAAATGCATAAAGAGATCCAGAGCTGTAGCCATGTCTGGAACAGTGAACACGAATTTCTGAGGCACAAGTACTTAGGGCACCATTCCCCATTTCCATTTCAGAAAAGGAGCAAAAGAACACCAAAGGGAATCAAGGGGTCATAGCCCCCCCCCCACACACACATAGAGTCATCACTTACTCCATAACATATATTCTATCTTCGTATTTTGGCAAGTATATACTCATGATGACAATTTTTAAAAATATGTAAATGTAAGACTTTTGTATGACTGAAAGTTGGCCAACTATCGAAAAGCACTAAATGTAACTATGATTATAGATGTCTCCGACGGACACGTAATGAAATGGATCGTTCATACAATGCTTTAAATGTATAACATATAATTTTCCAGTTTTCATTCCAGCAAAATCACAAATGACAGTAGTATCTTCAAGATTTTCACAACATTTGTGCTCTATTGATAACAATGAGCTAAAGAATTAAAAAAATAAAATGCCTCTATGCAAAAGACATGAAGTCAATGATAAAAATAAAATGCAATTAATTTTTCCCATGTTTTAAAAGGTTGTTTTAAAATGCTACAATGATCTCTTAAAACGCAAAGATGAAATATAAATCTAACTAAATGAATGCCAACATTTTAACTCATATTATTTACATAAAGCAGAACAAGTAAGGAAACATACTCCTACTAAGCTACAGATTTTTCTGAGTGTGACACGAGGGGACTCAAGCAGCCCCTGTGCAAAGTTCGTAGAAAGAGATGCTCACTAAGACAACTCAAGGTGAAATTCCTGAATTTCAAGACTACTGGGAATAAGGAGAACTTTGGAAAAACATAATAAACCATTAAGAGTGCTTATTTTGGGGTGTTGGGACCAAAAGTCCTATGTATTCCTTGTACCTTTCTGGCTCTTTCAAATTCTCCACAAAGTGCACACACTTCTTTTGAGTCAAAGGGAAAAAATAAGTGCTATTTTTTTTTGTAAAATTACACAAGCTCATATCTATTAAGCACTTGCTCCCAAGTTTTCCCTTAACTGTTATGCTATTATATTAAAGCTATTTGTTAACAACATTTCATTGTGAAAAGAACACATGAATAGGCATTTAATTGCATAAGGGATTTGTACTGAAACCATTTTAATAAATCAAGCTTGGAACATCTGCAAACATTTGTACATAAACTACATATTTGAAAGAACAACAGCCAAAAAACACAACAGCTCTGAGTCAAAATAAAGATGAAATATTTCGACACAAATCTACCGCCAAAAAATCACAGAAAATCACTGTTGTTTTATACACAATTCTGATTTGTGCAATGAAGTATTGGTTGTCTTGATGCAAAATAGCAAAGCTTTCCAAACAGAATAACAACGTTTTCTTTAATACATACCCAACAAGAAAAACACAGAAGGTCAAAAGAACAATACCAAATTCAATGTTCTTTGCTTTTTCTTCTACCAAGAACAATTGGTTTTCTTTCCAACAGAAGAATATTGCCACCATTCTCAAAAATAATAGAATACAATTGAGCTGCTACATCCAAAGAATGTCACAAGGACAAGGCACTCCCTATCTATAGTCCCTGAATTCCTTATTCACAGAAATGTATCTGAAAAATGGAGGGGCATTATTAATTGTGTATGCAATATGTAAAACACATGATGCTTGGTCAGTTTTTAGTTTTTCTCTCTTCAGTTCCATTTCTTGAATATTTATTGAGTAAACTATAAAGAAATAAATTGTGGGCAAAGAGAATGGCAATTTGCTGGCTCCTCATAAACTTCCCTACTATGGGAATGGTTTCCATACTCCCACGGACTTGAAAACGGTGGTGTTAATACAGCAAGGTATAGAAATTATTACCACTTCTCCAAAGGCTTAAATGTAGATTTACCACATGACCTGATGATTCCACTCCTAGGTATATATCCCAGTGAACTGAAAATATATGTCCATACTCACAAATAAATGCCCACACAAATATATCATAGTAACATTATTCATATTAGATGAAGAGTAGAAATAATACTATGTCTGTTAACTAATGAAGCACTCAACAAAAGTGATATTATCCATACAATAGAATATTATTCAGCCCCATAAAGGAATTAAGTACTTATATGTGAATGAACCATAAAACCATGAAAAGCAAAAGAAGCCAGCCTCTATAGGCCACATATTATATAATACCGTGCACATGAATTGTCCAGAAAAGCAAAATCAGAGATACGGAGTGGACTAGCGGTTTCCAGAGGCTGGTGGGGGGAGGGGGTGGTCAGGAGTAGACTGTGGTGGCTAATAGGCATGGAGTTTCTTTTTGGGGTGATGACAATGTTCTGGTGCAGTTACCCTTGCGCAGCCTTGTGATTATACAAAGATCCGTGAATTCTATGGTGTGTAAATTCCATTGCAATAAAAAAAGGAAAAGGAAAAGAAATTAATGCCTTGTCAAAAAACTCCACTTTGCACGTGCCGCTGGAGCCCATACCCAATATCATGTCATATTGTCGCAAAGTTATGTTATAAAACAAAAGGTCTCATGGTCAACACAGTTTGAGGAATACTGAATGAAGTAGATTTCATTTCTGAAAGACCTCAGAGTTTACAGATGTGCTTTGTGAATGTCTGTATTTTCTATGCATGTTTTCTGTCATCTGCTTATAGAAACTCTCTGGGGACATGTGTTCTGCAAACTTTGGGAACTGCAGTCTTCGAAGACCAGTCTAGAAGAATGTACTGATGAAATGGCTTAAATTCTCCTTTGATCAAAATGCAAATCATTATTTATTCAGAGGCTTTATATTGCTTACAAAGCTGCTGATATTTACACTTTGCTACATAATATAAGTTTTTGCCTTTAAATCTAACAGTCACAAATTTAGAAGGTTCAATACTTCAATGAGAGGTATGTGCTTGACAAACTACATTAGTGTGAAACAATCCAATAAAGTTAAGTGACTAGAAATTTAAGCAAGACTACTCATTATGAATCAGATCCCAAGGAGAGCTTTCTGGCAATGTCCAACAAAATTACGGATGCATATACCATTTGATGTAGCAATTCTATATGGATGAATTTATTGTTATATAGGAAGGAAATACTTTCAGAGATGGATAGATAGATATAAAATAGACATAGCCATAGATGAAGAGATATAGATATAAAAGAAATACGGGAATATTATTTTAGCTTCAAACACGCATGGTTTATAATGATTATCACCTCGTGGTGTTCATGACCTTGTGTAGTCCGCTCCCACACTGAATGAGGTTGACCCACTCAACCTATCGCACCTGATTAGAAATGATGAAGCGTAACTTCCCAGCGTAGGTCATAAACAACACTGTGGCTTTCATTTTACTCTTTCTCCTGGATCACACATTTTGGAAGAAGACAGCTGCCAGGTCACAAAGACACTAAAGCAGCCCGAAGAAAAGACTGATTTAGTATGGCAATGAGACCTCTCCCTCCCAATGTCTAGTGAGAAAGGGACTACTTTTACGGCGATGTCAGTGAGCCATCCTGGAAGGATTCTCGGAGCCTACTCACACCTTCAGCCCCCTGACTGTTGGCTCCACAGATTCTGAACCGGAGCCATGCAAGCAAAAGTGCTTCTGAATTGCTGACTTACAGCAACTGTTTTCACCTGTGAAATCTGGGGTAAGTTGTTACACGGGACTGTATGTCTAACATAGTTACCTCATAGTTACCTATTATTTTCTTTAAATCTCAGTGTTTAAAGTATTGAATATACAAAATTTAATATACAGATATTCAGTGAAACAGTGGATGCACAGGCATAAAATTAAGAAATACCTTTATATGTGGATGTAAAATATTCTAACAAAATAAATATGCAGAAAAATATATGAAAAATGAAAATTAATGTATGTCCACACCTGCTAATCTATACATAAAATATCTCTCAAAGGGTGCATAATAATTTACTGACATTTATTGACTCCCTTCCAGGGTAGCTGGAGGAGACAGGTTCGAAAAGGAGAATTTTCGTTGTAATAAACTTTCATTGCTTTTTCAATCATGTGAAGGTATTACTTTTTTGCTTCCAAGCATTCATTTCTATTATTGGTATAGCAGCATGAGACGTTTAGACAATTCCCCTCCATAGTAAACAAGCATAAACCTGTACAAAATTATTTTTAAAACAACTGAAAATGACCAAACTCAGGCACCAACTTGAGAGGTGTTTACTTGTGGGCAACTCTATTGTTTCAAATAAAAATGGTGAATTTGTAAAGCTTCTTGCTTGGAGGCATGTCTGTCTCTCCCAGCTCAAGTCATTAAAAAAAAAAACCAAAAAACAAAACAAACAAACAAACAAACCCCAGTTGAGTTAGCCAGAGGTGATGGACTCATTTGGGCAGGTGCCAGAGCAGTTAGGAATTTAAATGGAAGATAATGAGAATAGAAGACCTTTGGAAGAGTCAGGAAGATACATTTCATTCCACATTCCTAGCTGACTTTTCCACTGTGTGCAGGGGAGAGGATGCATCTAGAAAAAATAGAAAGCCCTGAGAAACTTTTTTTTCTTTTTAAAAAATTTTTCATTTAACTTCCAGTTAGTTAACCTACAGGGTAATATTAATTTTAGGTGTAGAATTTAGTGATTCATCCCCTACCTACCTCACTCAGTGCTCAACACAAGAGGTGCCCTCCTTAATATCCACCACCCGCTTAACCCATCCCCCTGCCCACCTCCCCTCAGTAACCCTCAA
The DNA here is from genome assembly GCA_004023785.1 of Mungos mungo. Taxonomy (NCBI): domain Eukaryota; kingdom Metazoa; phylum Chordata; class Mammalia; order Carnivora; family Herpestidae; genus Mungos; species Mungos mungo. Next base: position 452 of record PISW01013065.1, on the reverse strand, counting down.
TTTGTTCTCTATGGTTAAGAGTCTGTTTTCTGGTTTGCCTCTCTTTTTTCTTTTCCTCCCTATGTTCATCTGCTTTGTTTCTTAAATTACACATAGGCATGAAATCATATGGTATTTGTCTTTCTCTCTCTGATTTCACTTAGCCTAGTGCTGCTCCCTAGTTCTAACCTTATCATTGCAAATGGCAAGATTTCATTTTTTTAATAAACCTGAGAAACTTTAAATCAATGGCACATCTAAATGAATTCCTTAACCTGCACAAAACCTGGGCAGTGGATAAATCAGACCAAACAAACAAACAAATCAAACTTCAGCATATATATCTGTGACTGCTCTGAGTGAGGGAGACAGATTTTACAGTTGGAGTCCAGGCAAATGATGTGAGTGAAACTATTCTGTATGAATAAAAACATCAACATTTGGAAGAATAAATAGAATCCAGAGTTGTTGCT
>PISW01013064.1:9599-28404 GCA_004023785.1 Mungos mungo | reverse complement strand
CTCCCGGAGAGAGCCGACCGAGAAGCTGGGAAGCGCCTGCAGCAGAGCTGCCTGGCTGTCACCCCAGGCCCTCACATCTGTGTCCTTCAGTCTCCACATCTGGGGGTCTCCTTGTTTCAGCGGCTGCAGCAGCGGCCAGTAAAGGAGAGCCTGTCTTGAACATGAACTTTTCCTGGCACGTAGCCTCGGCCGCTCAGTTCCGGAAGGTCTAGGGCTGGCGGGGGCTGCGCCGGCGCTGTTGAGCCCTTATGACACACGCCGGGTGGCCTTTTGAGAGCAGGTTAGGCCTCATCGTCTCTGATTAACCCGAGAGCGCTCGGAGGTCCGGGCTCACACTCACCTCCTCCAGGATGGCGGTGGGGTTGGGCCGCGGGGCCAGGCGCGGTGGGGCGGGGGCAGCCTCGTCCTCTTCTGAATCCGAGTCCTCCAATAGCCTCCGTTTCCGGGCCGCCTCCACCAGCGCCCTACGGGAGGGTACCGTGCCTGCGATGTCCTGCCGTGCGCTGCCATCAGGGGGCGCCGGCGGGAGGGGCACACCAATGCCTTCAAAATCCATCTTCTCCCGGGCCGCCCCGGAGCCACCCGACTTCTGTCACTAGCTCAGGTCGTTATCTTGGGATGGAGCCCCGCGTTGGGCTCTGCACTGAGTATGGAACCTGCTCTGGGGATTCTCCCTCCTTCTCTCTGCCCCTCCCCTGCCTGCACTCTCTCAAAATAAATGAATGAACATTTAGAAACATTTGTTTTCCTCTGTCCACTGAGCGCAGCGAGTGAGTGCTGGGCCGATGACATCCGCTGCCTGAACCTGAACCCCGGCCGGGTGACTGGGTCAGGGCCACGCCCGGACCGCCCCACACCACAGAGCCCTGGACTGCCAGGTGACCAGGCCCGCCTCCAGCCAGGGCCTGGCGCTCAGAAAGTGCTGGACACACTCCTCTCACTGCCCATCATGGTATTGCCGACTGCCCACGCCGCAGGGACCTACTACTGGCCCCCGTTCCAGGCCCTGGGAATGCAGACGCCAACCCGAGGCCCCGTTGGGACCCTAGAGGGGGGAGGGAGGCCGCAGACCAGGGGACGGTGAATCCCCGAGAAGGTTCCACGGTGGCAGATGCCATGCCGTGTGAGCACTGCGGGCTGGCCTGAGGGTCCTCCTGACAAACCACCAAACCTGGGGGGGGGGGCCTTGGGGACCCCGACACAGGCGCCCTGGGAAAGTTAGATGCTGGGGGAGGAGGGGGAAGGACGGGGCCTCCCGGAGGAGGCGGCCCCTGCGCATGCTCCGGAAGACCGGCAGGGGGCGCTCCAGGCGGAGGGCAAGCCGGAGGCGGCTCAGAGCGGCCCGGCCCGCCCTGCGGACTCACGCGGTCTCCCGCTCGTCCTCCTCCTGCTCCCGCTTCTGCCGCTCCTCCTCCGACAGGCGGTGCTGCCGCAGCATCGCCTCGAAGTCCACGTGCGCCTGCCGCTGGTTCAGGTCCTTGAGCTCCTGCAGGTTCTCCAGCACCTCCATCTCCAGCTTGGAGTCCTTGGTTCGGTTCTCCAGCACCTGGCGGGCAGGACACGGGCCGCGGGGCTCAGCGCCGGGGAGGGAGGGGCCCCGGCCCCCACCCCCACCCGCCTCCATCCATGACACCCGTCGGTCCGTGGGGCTCGCACCTGCTTCCACGGCTCCGCCCATGGTCGGGGGGCAGGGGGACCAGCAGGGCTGGGCCTCCACCCCAGCCTCACTATGAAATAATGTAACAAAGACGAGGGATGCCTGGCCGCCGGCTCAGTCAGCGAGCGAGCAGCAGGGTCTCCCGGTCGGGAGTCGAAGCCCTGCGCTGGGCACGGAGCCCAGTTAACAAAATTGTAACAACGAAGGGTAAAAACAGACACCCTGAGCCAGTCAGGTGCCAGGCTGAGATGTTTCCAAACAGAAGGTCAATTCATCCTTGCGACATCTCCGCTTCTGCAGAGGCTCAGGGGGCAAGGCCAGCCCAGGTCCCTGAGGCAGGCGGGTTTGGAGCCGGGCACGGCTGGGTGTGGGGCCTGCCCTGGGCTGCTTCCAGGCCAGGGGCCCCTGGAGGGAGCCTCCGGGAAGCGGCAGTCCTGGGGGGTTGGAAAGCAGGTCCCCCATTTCTTCGATGCTCCTCCCTTGAGAGAGCAGAGCCTGAATTCCCTTCCCGTGACCCTCACCTCGTGAACAAGGTGTGACAGGGCATGATGGAAGCCAGCCTGTCATTCTGAGAGCTGCTCCTTTCTGGGTCCCTTGCTTTGGGGAGGGCGGCGCCACGTCGTACAGGGGCTCAGACAGCGTGGCGGCAGGGGGTGGTCAGGCAGGGTGGTGGAGGGACCCAGGTGGCGGGGACGGAGGCCCCTGCCAGCTCCCTGAGGGCGTCGGGGTGGAAATAGCCCCTCTGGTCTTGGTTGAGCCTTCAGAAGATGTGGCTTGACCGTGACTTTGGGGCTAACTCACTAGGCCATGGCCCCCGTGGGCAGTGAGGGTGGACGAGATGGACGCGACCAGGCAGGCAGCCCCTGCAGAGCCCCCCCCACCACCACTCTGCTCCCCGCTGGCCACACTGCCCCAGACCCGTCGAGGCAGCTCAGAAAACTGGCAGAGGGCGCGGGAAGAGCTGGGCGTGATGGGGGCCGGGGAGGCCGGAAGGGGCACAGATGCGCGCTTCCTTCCAGGAAAGACAGCACGACCTTCCACAGGGAGACGACAGTGTCCCCAGAGGGGCCAAGGACAGTACTGGAACTCAGGGATTACGGCCCACGTGCTGGCCTGCCCTGGGAGTTTCTCGTGTCTGACCTCACTTGGTCCCCACCCCAGCCAGTGAGCACAGCCAGCAACCCCACTGTGCGGAGGAGGCCAGCGAGGCACAGAGAGGCCCAGCACCTTGCCCCAGGTCACACAGCCAGCGAAGAGTCAAGGGAACGTTTCCTTCGGCACCTCTGGTCCCCACAGCCCCTGGTCCTGTGCGAGCTGAGGGGCAGGTGGCCACGAGCAAAGCACCCTGCATCCGCAAGTCCAGCCTCCTGCCTCCGTGCATCACTTCCTCTGGCTACATGACAATCGGCCTCCAGCCCAGTGGCTTAAACCAGCCCGAATCTCCCTGCCTCTGGGCCGGCGTGGGCCAGGAGCCCAGCACCTAGAGACCCGGCTGGGCTCTCCGGCAGGGTAACATCAAGGGTCAGCGGTCTGATCGGGGGCCCAGGCCACTGGCAGAGTCGGTTACAGGGAGCTGAGGGACTGAGGTCCTGGCTGGCTGCTGGACGGGGGGGCTGCTCCCAGCTCCGGGGGCCATCCACCACTGCCTGCCCGGTGGCTCCCGCCGCAGGCCTGCCCTTTCATGTCCCTGATGTGCTCCAGACCCAGGCTAAGGGGGCTCAGGTGGCAGGTCAGGCCGTGAGGTTCACTGCGAGCAAACGGAATGACCAGGTCACAGGATCGGGTCCCGGACACGCAGGGCGCGCGAGCAGGAGGCAGGGGTGGTGGGGGCGACCTGGAGAGCCGCTGCCCGCCCTCCCCGCCCCCGCTCTACCTTCATGGGGTTGTTCAGCTCCTCGTCCTCCCGCTCCTTCTGCACCCGCTTCTCCTCCTCCTCCAGGAGCTTCTCTGCCTGGAAGTTCCGGGTGGCTCCGTGCTCCATGCTGTAGTCCGTGTTCTCTGGGTCTGTCTGCGAGCAGGGGAAGGGCCGGCTCAGTCTTGTGTCCCTGGGCATCAAGAGATCCTGCCGGCCGGCAGCCCGCGGCCCGCGGCCCGCGGCCCAGGACACCTTCTCTCGTGTTTCACTCCTTCTCGGGGCTGTTCTTTCCTTTCCTTTTTTTTTCAGGTTTATTTATTTATTTATTTTATTTTATTTTATTTATTTTGGGAAAGAGAAAGAATGTGGGGGAAAGAGGAAGAGCCCCGTGTGGGAATCAAACTTATGAACTGTGAGATCATGACTGAGCTGAAGTCCAGAATCAGACGCTTAACCGACTGGGCCACCCGGGTGCCCAAATTAAAAAAAAAATTTAATGTTTATTTATTTTTGAGAGAGAGGGACAGAGTGCAAGTGGTGGAGGGGCAAAGAGAGGGAGACACAGAATCGGAAGCAGGCTCCAGGCTCTGAGGTGTCAGCACAGAGCCCAATGCGGGACCCGAACTCACAAACCATGAGATCATGACCTGAGCTGAAATCAGAAGCTCACCTGACTGAGCCCCCTAGGCGCCCCTAAAGCTGTTGTTTAAAAAGTAATCAAAATATGGACCACTTGGGGGATCCAGTTGGTTGAACCTGACTCCTGACCTCATGGTTTGTGGGTTTGAGCCCCGCATCAGGCTCCCTGCTGACAGCGTGGAGCCTGCTTGGGATTCTCTCCCTCTCTTCCCCTCCCCTGCTTGGGTGCACGCTCTCTTTCAAAATAAATAAATGTAAAAAAAGTAATCAAAATATGTAATTCTTTAAATGTACTTTTTCTTCATTTTCCCCAAATCTTGTTTATTAACCTAAAAGGGAAAAACACTGGTAAGAAGACGGTGCGTAAAGACGGGAAGGGGGAAGGGCAGGCTCTGCTCGCCCCCCACCCCCCAAATCCTCGCCGGGTCGGCGCAGTTACCGGCCGGGCAGCGCCTCCCGGCGGGTCACTCGCTCCCCGAATGCCTCAGCACCGCCCGCCGGGCTGCAGCTGCGCTTCTGCCCGAGCGCGCGAGCGGCCGCAAACAGCCCCCCAAACACCTGCTTCCTGGGGATCAAGTGAGGGGCGCCTCCCTGCGGGGTGGGGGCGGGCGGGGGGCCCCGGGGGGGAGGGGCAGTCCGGCTGGCGTCTACCTTGAAGGTGATCTCCGCCAGGCACCGCGTGCACTTGATGTAGAAGCGGAAGATGGGCAGTCCCAGGTACGCCTCGTTCTGCACCGTCTCCTTCCGCGCGTTGAACTTCTTGCCCTTGTAGATGTACTCTCCGCACGTCTTGCACCTGCGGGGCAGGACGGAGGGGCCCGCGCCATCTCGTACCCGGGTTCCTGCAGATGGCTGCTTGCATACCTCCAGGGACGGGGGGCTCCCTCCCTCCCACGGCAGCCTGCCTCAGATTCCCCCCGTGCTGCGTGTTCCCCCTTCTACCTGCCTGCGTCTCGGTCCCAGGATCCCCTTCTGGGGAAGCATCCGAGCGAGCCAGACCCTCTGAGACTCGCCGGTCACACACTCCCAGAAGCCTGGCTGGCACTCATGGGGCACCCTAGCCTCCAGAAGGTTCTACCAGGAGGGAGGCCACAGGAGCCACAGAGAAGGTCCGGCCCTGAGCTCCCCAGGCGCGGTACACTGGCCTCCTGACGCTTCCTGCAAACACCCCCGCTCAGGCCCCCTCGGGCCTCTGCCCTGCACTTCACGGACCCCAGGACGCCCTTCACCTTGCAGACCCCGGCCTGCCGCCTTGTCTCCTGACCTGTCCCTGACCGCGTCAGCCACGCAGCCCCCCTTCCTGCCACCCGCTCCGTCACTCTCCCTCATGCCCGATGCACACGTCCCGCGTACACTGGGCGTGAATGTGCCTGAGCACCTGGTCTTCATCTCCGCCCCGTTCCGACCGTGGGCTCTGCCCGTCTCGCTCCCCGCAGCACCCCTGGGGCCCAGCCTGGACCCGGGCACACAGCAGGCGCCCAAAGTGATTGCCAGATTAAAACAAAACGAAGGAATGAAGAAGAGAGAGAAACAGACCAACAATACGTAGACAGTGGGTTTCATCAGCCAGCGGTCTGCGAGGATCAGGTGTGTCTAAGTTCACTGTGCGGAAACGCGAAGATCTCTAGACTAGGCGTTGGGGAGACACTAAGCGTGGGGCGGGACAAAGGGCAAGCTCTGGGGACTGTGAGGGACAGGGGGCCACGGAAGGGGACAGAGGGGGGTCAGGAGGGCCTCTCTGAGAAGGTGAGATTTTTTTAAAAAGATTTTAAAATAATTACGTTTTTTTGAGAGAGAGAGGGTAAGTGAGCAAGGAGCAGAGAGAGAGAAAGAGATAGACAAGGAGAGACAGAGAGAGAAGCCGGGCTCACCCGAAGCGGGGGTCAAACCCACCCAATGCAGGCCTCAAAGTCAGGAACTGTGAGATCCTGACCTGAGCCGAACTCAGACGCTTAACTGACTGAGCCCCCCAGGTGCCCCAAAGACTTCATGTTTTTAATATTCATATTTTTAAGTATACTTATTCTTTTTTTGTTAATCTCTACACCCAACCCGGGGCTCAAACTCACAACCGCTAGATTGACAGTCGCTTGCTCTACAGACTGAGCCAACCAGGTGTCCCTGAGGGGGTGAGATTTAAGCCAAGACCTGAAGGGTGAAGAAGAGCCAGCCTTGTGAGAGAAGGAGGAAGACCGTTCCAGGCAGAAGGAACAGCCCGTGCAAAGGTCCTGGGGTATGGAGAAGCGCGGCTGTTGGGAGGAGGTGAATTATCTGTGCACTCACACTTAGCTACCAGTGATCAAGATCCCCAGGCAGACGCTGGCGGGGAGCGCTAGGAGTCAGGGGGCTTCATCCTGAACCGTGAGGAGTGACGGCTGGTCCGGGCACGTGCTCCCCGAGCTGTCGCGGGGAGGCGCGCGGGGACACTCACCTCATGTTGAAGGGGGCCATCAGCCGCACCACGTACTGCCGGTCTTTGGGGAGCTTGAGCTTGGGGATCTTCGACGGGTCAAAGTCGGGCGGGTAGTATTTCTGTGGGAAGTGAAAGCACCAAGGGAGCGGTTTCAGGCCCAGGGAAGGGCTGTGGGGACCGCCGCACCCAGGTCCCCGGGGCCCCCCGGGGTTTGATGACTTGGTGTGACGGCTCCTAGGACTCTGCGTACACTCGTACCACTCGTTACAGCAGAAGGACACAGGGACAAGTCAGCAAAGGGACAGGGTGTGTGGGGAGGGGTCCGGGGAGACCAGACACCTGCTTCCAGAGTCTTCTCCCATCGGAATCACACAGGACGTGATTGATGACCCCAGTCACGAGACAGGACACCACCTGTGCGACGTGTCTCCCGGGGAAGCTCCCGGGGACCCCGGGCCCAGGGTTTTTGCCGAGGGAAGGTCACGCAGGCCCCTGTGCCTCGCAGGTTCTGGTGTCCTAGACTCCAGGAGGAGGGCCCATGCGCAGCATGACCCACGCCGTTCGTACAGAGTTTCAGCACAGGGAGCCGTTTTCATCAGGGAACCTTGGGAACCAGCCTGGGATTCAAGTTCCCAGATGCCAGCCAAGGGTGGCGGCCTGAGTTCTGCTGCACTGACTCCTTCACTGGAGCCTGACGTGGGAGATTTGGGGAAGGCAGGTTTGGGTTATGAAAAACAACTTCAACGGACAATCAGAAAATTCAGCAGCTTGTGTGCTGAGCACCTACTAGGCGCCGATGCTACGTGGAACACTTTACGGGCCACGTCTCACAGAATCCTTGGAAAGACTCTAGGAGATGGAGTGTGATGGACCCATTTCACAGAGGAGGAAACTGAGTCCCTGCGGGGACACGATTCTGGGGGAAACAGCACAGTACAGGGGTTTGGAGCACGGGGGATGGGGCCAGGGACCTGGGTCTGACTCCCCCACCCCCTGGCTATCACCCATCTCTCCGGGCCTCGTTCTCATCTGAATGGAGACAAGGCGTCCACCTCCTTGATGCGATGCGCGCGGCACTAGTGCAGCCCCCGGCGCAGAGAACTATCCACCAGTAAATTACAGAAACGGCTCCCAGTTGGATCCTCAGGATGGAAGGACTTTCAGGGACACGAAGCCCAGCACGCGCACTGGGCTGTGAAGGGGCTGGGGATCCACTCCTAACATGAGTGAGTCAAAGATTAGAACACTGACCCGCAGGACGGGGCATCAAACCGACCCTGGAAATCTGGGCGCTTGGCCTGACATCCTAAATTTACACCGCACCCCCTCGGCCGGGGAGTTCATCCCCTGACATTCCTGGCGGGGGCGGGGGGAAGAGGAACTCGGAATTCGGTAGCTCTCTTCTCCAGAAGCCGAATCCTGAGTGTTCTGACCCCCCTAAACCTCACAAAAATCCGGGTTTTACAAGACAGTTAGAAGGGTGCCCCGTCAGCAGAATGGGAGAGTTGAGCAAAGCCAGACCCCCCAGTGGGCGGGAGCTCGTGGAGCCACGCCCCCTGGGGCGGGGCGGGAACGCCGATCATTTTCAAGGCGGGCCGTCTCCCAGGGGAAATGATTGGCTAATTCCCTTCAGACCAACCAATCAGGGGATGTGACCGAGTAAATAGGCCAGGCTCCGCCCCCAAAAGCTGCGAAGGCCCACCCCTCGCGGAAGGTGATTGGGAGGTGCCTGAAAGCCCCGCCCTGCGGAAGACCGTTGGAGAAAAGAAAAAGATTCCAATAGGAGAGTACAGGAAGCCCACCTAGGCCGGAGCTCCGAGATGTCCCGCCTCGGGAAGAATGCCCCAGCCACCAAATACTTACGTTTAAAACTTTTCGCTCCGACATCTTTGCTTCCTACTCCTCCCACAAGCGCCAGAGGACTGCTTAGGCTCGGTGTTTGCCGAACTTCCCTGACCGTCCCTTGTGTTTCCGCTGACGTCACTTCCTTCATGCTATTATTGGCTGGAGCATATGAAGGTTCCCTTTTCATTGGCTGTGATCCCCGCCTGTCAAGACCCGAATCCGTGTAGCTTCTCGCCCGAGTTGCAACCTAGGTAGTTGCAACCTAGGAGGCGGGCTGGTTGGAAGTTAGGGGAGGCGCTGCGCCCCCTAGAGGTGAGCAGCGGCTCCTAAAACTTCCGTCGTGACGGGCCGTAGCCGCTGCTCGCGACATTCCCTATTTACTCTTTCTTGGGGCGAGCTCCGAGGTCGGCGTTGAGTGCTTATGCTGTGTGCTGGGCTGCAGGAAGCCACACGTGTTCCCGTGTCCTAGTGCTCACCTGGGGACCGGGCTCAGCGTCCACGGGCTGCACATGTCCACAGAGGAGCACCCAGGACGCCCCACTTCCCACGTTTACCTGGAGTCCCAGGCAGAGACTCAGAGACCAGGCTCCACTCCCACCTCTCCTGCACACACTCACACCAGCTCCCACACACATCCCCTGCACACGCACACATACGTAGACACACACACGTACACCAGCTCCCACACCCACCTGCCCTGCATACCCGCATGCACACACACAGACACAGACACACCAGCTCCCACACCCAAACACCTAGAAAGGGATCTGGGGACAGTGCAACAGAGCAGCGTTGGGACAGTGGAAAGAAGGGCTCCCTGAGTTGGTGTATGAGCTTCCGGGAGCCGCTGCGAGGTTTCACAAGCACCCTGTCCTAAAACCACACACGTTTACTGGCCTGTGGTGTGGAGGTCAGAGGTCTAAAGTGGATGGAAGGGGGGCTCCAGGGCAGAATCTGTTTTCTTGACTTTTCCAGCTTCGAGGGACCGCCCACGTTCCACGGCTGCTGGCCTGGCATCTCTCTGGCCTCTGCTTCTGTTGTCACCTCACCTTCTCTCTCTCCCTCTGGCCCTTGTCATGATCTTGGGGCCCCCTGCATCATCCAGGAGAGCTACCTCGATGTTCATTAACTTAATAAAAAATCCTTAACCTTCAAATTAAGGGTTGTCATGATTCTTAATCACATCTGCAAAGTCCCTTTTGCCGCATAAGATACTGTATTCACAGATTCTGGGCATTAGGACTTGGGTATCTTTTTTTTTTTTTAATGTTTATTTATTTTTGAGAGAGACAAAGTGTGAGTGGGGGAGAGGTAGAGAAAGAGAGAAAGAGAGAGAGAGGGAGAGAGAGAGAATCTGAAGCAGGCTCCAGGGTCTGAGCTGTCAGCACAGCTCCTGACGTGGGGCTTGAACTCCTGAATTGTCAGATCATGACCTGAGCCGAAGTCCGATGCCTAACCGACTGAGCCACCCAGGCGCCCCGGGACTTGGGTATCTTTTGGGAGCCATGAATTTGCTGGCCATAGATGAGGGGGTCAGGGAAGGCTTCTCGGAGAAGGTGGCCTCTGGGTGAAATTCACAAGCCTTCCCATGCATTTTCTCTGGCCTTCAGTGGGGGCGGCATTGCCCCCTCCTAGAGCAATCTTCCAAGACTCGTGTCCTATTTGTGTCCACCACAGGGAGGCTCACCCCAGGTAGGAGGTAGGTGGACTGAACTGCTGAACTGACTGGATCCCACCGTCCCTCCCGGGCAGAACTCCTACCCCGAGCCCCAGGACCCCTCTACCCCCAGGCTCTTCCTCCGGTCCAGCTCTGACCCCGGTCATAGGAGCGGGGATCGCTGTGTGTGTCCCGCTCCATCCTCTCCTCTCTGGGTCTCATCTGGGTCTACTGAGGGAAGGGAGGAGGAATCCTGATTCCAGCAACAACAATCTCTTTCTAGTTAAACAATTAAAAAAAGAAACGTTCACAAAGCCCTGTACTTCGGGCTAAGGAAGAAGTACATCCCCATTTCACAGACTGACAGACTGAGACTCAGAGAGGCAAAGTCGTTTGTCCACAGTTGCTCAGCAACTCGGCATCAATGAATCCAGGCCAGTTGGGTCCCCTCTGAAGCAACGGGGGTGGAGGATGAACGTCAAGGACGCAGCCCCTCTTCTGGGGGTTCTAGGAAGCCCCCTACTTGTCCATGATCATGGAGGTGGTGGCAGGGAGACTCCAGTCACTCAACTCCCCATAGTCGGTCAGGTCCTGAGCAGCCACCTGGACGCAGTACTTGGCCTGGGGCCTCACGGCCCTGAGGGTGAAGGATGTGGCTTCAATGGGCCCCACCTGAGAGCAGAAAAGAGCAGGGGCGGGGTCAGCGGGAAGCAGAAGGCTGGGGGGGCCGGTGTGCACAGAACTGTAAGGCCCAGCCTTCGGTCCCCCTGCCCCAGTCCCAAAGGCATGTCCTCTGCAGCCCCCTGCACCGCGTTGGTCCTTCCGGATCCCTGGCCCCAGAGCCGCACAAGTCAGGATTCCTTTGGGGACCTCACGCCCTCAGCAGTCAGACCCCAACACCCCACTCCTCCTCCCACCGGAACCGGAGCCTCTGGCTCCCTCCTGGCCCCACTGCTATCAGCCTTGTTTTGAAGTTTTTGGTATCTCTCGTTTCAATATCTTCTACATCTTGGTGACCAGAGTCAGCCGATTCTCAGAGTTTGCAAACCGGCCAGGAGCCTGCCTCTCACGTACACACTGGCCCATCCAACTCACCCCCTCTTCCTCTAGCCCTCCAGGTGACTGACACTCCCCCTGCCTCAAAGCCTCGGGGGCCGGAGCTCTCCAAACCCGCCAACCCCGAGCTGCTCGCCTCGCCCTGCCATGCCTTCCCGTGGAAACCCCGACGGAGGCTCGGCCGCGGCTCTCCCCTGGCTCCCGCTTCTGCCTCCTGGCCGTCCTGATGCTGCCCCTGTGGCCCTGTGTGGCCTGACACCGACCCCTTCCGTCGGGAAATCTACTAAACCTTCCCGCCAAGGCACTGACCTCTCCACATCCTCACTCGGTCACTGACACAGCTCTGCCTTCTCTGGCCGGGTGGTCCCACTCTCCCTCCCAGACCTGGCCCATCGGTCCTTCCCGGTCCCCCTCCTCCTCAAGAACGACTCAGCCCAGTCCCGCAGGCAACCTCCTAGCCCCAGACCTATTTCCCTCTGGCTCCGCCTTGACCCATCCCGATGGCCGGATGTGGTGATTGACATTTTGCATTTAGATTAACGGGTTGCACAACTTTGCGAATGTGCTCAAAGCCACGGGCGTGTGGTAAAAATATTTAACATAAAATTAATGAGCGCTCATAAAATTTAAAACCGGTTCCTTGGCGGGGCGCCTGGAGGGCTCAGTCGGTTAACCGTCTGACTGATTTCAGCTCAGGTCAGGATCTCACCGGTTCGGAAGCTCGGGCCCCACATAGGGCTCCTGACTGACAGTGCGGAGCCGGCTTGGGATTCTCTCTCTGCCCCTCCCCATCTCGTGCGCGCGCACCCTTCTCCCTCTCAAGAGAAATAAACTTAAAAAAAAAAAAAGAGGCCAGGTCCTCGGCGACTCCCCCTATGACAGTGCTTGCGGCTCGGGGAACGGCTCCAGCGGGCACGCGGAGCGCATTCCCATCTTCCCGGAACACGCCAGGGGACAGCGCTGCCGAAGCCGACGCCCGCAGGCCCTGAGCTCCGGGGGCCCCACTGACCCAGACTCTCGGCAGCACGCCGCCGTTGTTTGTTTCACCTTGTAAAAATTTAAAACAGTGTATTTGTTTTCAATCAAGGGGAGATTTGCATGACATGAAATTAAGCAATTAAAAGCACCATCCAGTGGCACTGAGTACATTCCCACTGTTGTGCAATGGTCAGCTCTGGTTCCAGAACATTCCATGATTCCAAAAGGAACCGATGTGCTCATCAGCAGTTTCTCCCCACCCGTCCCCCCAGCCCCGGGCCCCCATGAGCCCCTCCCGTCCGCGGATGAGCCTGGTCCGGACGGTCCCGCACGTGGACTCCCACCCCGCGTGGCCTCGCGCGGCCGGTTCCCTCCCGGAGCGTCGTGTCTCCAGTACGGGCGCCTCGCTCCTGCTCGCAGCGGAGGGATGTGCGCGTGCGCAATGGACGCACTGAGGGGCGTGCGCAGTGGGCACGGTCATCTGTGGGCGCGCGTGCGCGATGGACCCACTCATCTACGGACGTGCGCGTGCGCGGTGGACTCCTGTGTTTATTCATTGGTTGACAACTGGGCAGTTTCCACCTTTCGGCTGTTGTGATCGGCGCTGCCGCGAACACGGGTGTGCAAAGATTTGTTCGCGTGCCCATCGGCCGTCCTCTGGGGTAGCCTGCCAGGACTCCAGGCTCTGGGCTGCCCCCCTGCCGCGCACCCCTGCTGGCGCGGTGCCCTCCTCCCCTCGTCCTCCTCACCTGGCGTCCTCCTCACCTGGCGGAAGCGGGCAGATCTGTGATGCTTGTATCGGATCCAGTACTTGAGGGAGAAGGTCTCTGGGAAGGGCCAGGACCGGGGGGGTTCCCACTGCACCCACAGCCGCTGCCCAGGGATGGGGCTCAGGCGGACGCCCTCTGGAGGGTCGGGTTTGACTGATGGACAAGCAGGACGCAGGGTCAGAGGGGCTGGCAGATTCATGCCATCAGATAGTTATTGACGGTCTGCTGAGTGTCCAGCCCTGACCTGGACACTGGGGACACAACACCGACCCAACCCTTGCCCTCCTGGGTTCGATCTCTCCGGGCAAAAGACCAGGAACGGGAAGCAAATCCATAGGTCACAAAGAACAAGGAAGAAAGATCGAGAGTACATGCACAAGAGTGGGTTGCAGTGCTTTTAAAAGACGTAATTCACATCTGCAACACCTTTCTAAAGTGCACGGTTCAGCAGCTTTTAGTGCGTTCACCGACTCGTGCGACCGTCACCACTGTTTAACGTCCCCCCCGACGATCCCCGTCCCCATGGCCAGTCCCTGCCCATCCCTGACAACCGCTAATGCACTTCCTGTCTGTGGCTGGGCCTGTGCGGGACATTTCCCATAAATGGACTCGCACCCCGCGTGACCTCTCGTGTCTGGTTCCCTCCCCGAGAGTCGTGTGTTCAGGACCCGCCCCCCGCCAGAGGGACTGCGGGGGGGGGGGGGGGGCACCTCGCCCCTGCTCCCTGCGGAGGGACAGGGACGTTGTGTATCCATTCATATGCTGATGGACCCCAGTGTCGTTTCCACGGCTTGCCTATCATGGATAATGTTGCTGTGACCATCAGGGCACAAGTTTTCTGAGCACATGTGACCTCATTCCTCCTTGGTAACCATTTAGAACTGCAAATGCTGGCTTCGGGAACTGATGTTTAACTCTTCGAAGGGACATTTTTTTTGAGAGAGACAAAGAGATAGCTCAATGGGGGAGGGGCAGAGGGGGGTGGAGAGAGAGAGAGAGAGAGAGAAAATATCTTAAGCAAGCTCCGCATCCAGCGCTAAGCCCAATGTGGGGCTCAATCTCACAACAGTGAGATCATGACCTGAGCTGAACTCAAGAGTTGAACACTTAACTCACTGAGTCACACAGATGCCCCTAGACTTTCTAAATAACCCTCGGTAACATATGAGGGTTTGCAATCTAACAATGTACTCCGAGAGTTGGTGGGAAGCTCACTGAGGAGATGAGTAGAGGCCTGAAGGAGATGAGGGAGGGAACTGTGTGGAGATCCCGGGGAAGAGGATTCCCGGCAGAGGGCACAGACAGTGCAAAGGTCCTGGGGTAGGACCTGCCTGGTGTATTGGAGGAACAGAGGAAGTATGTGTGGCTGGAGTAGAGTGAGCGAGGGGGAGAGAGGGAGGAGGGCAGGGAGGGGATGGGACAGGTGTGCAGGGCCTTGGGCACCCAGGGGAGGAGGCCTTGGGAGTCCTAGAGGACTGTGGGCACAGGAGGGATGGACTTGCCTCAAGGGCTCACATGCGCCCTCTGGTGGCCGCTGCAGGGGAGACAGACTGTGGGGGATGAGGGCTGGAGTCTGGGACCAGGGTGCAGGGGACTGAGCTACCTGGTGCGGGTGAAGATGGAGGCTCAGGATGGGGAGAAGTGGGTGGCTTCTGGAAGAAATACAAAGATGAAGCTGACAGGACCCAGGATGGGTGACGGGGTGGGTGGTGAGAGGGGGGCGGGGCAGGGGCAAGCTGGTGGCCTCCACACACACCCACCCACCCCCGCTGCCCACACTCACTGATATGTTCCGGCACGAAGGGCACGAAGGTGCTGCTGGTGGCCTGGGGCTGGACAGCAGTGACGTTGAGGATGTAGGGCACCATGGAGAACATCTGGACGTCGGGGATGGTGCAGCTGGTGGCCTCTGGTGTCAGCTGGAGGCAGGGCTGGCTCTCCCCGCGGGCAGCCATGCCCAGTCTGGACGTGCAGGGACAGCATGAGGGCCTCAGCCCTTCCTGCCGGCCCGCCTGTGCCCTGGACCCCATGCGGACAGCCCTGGAGGACCACGGACTGGGCCCCTGCTGCTGGCTGGGTGTGACCCTGAGGGAGCCATTCACCCCAACATCACAGAGCCTGTGATGACCCAGGGTCAGGGGTAACACCCCACAGGGAGATGCTCCGGTGCAGACTCTACAGGTTTCTGGAATGTCAAAGTTCCAGTGTGAGATTTCCAAAATACCAAGGTCTACGGACTCATGGGTTCAGAAATAATAAGATTCTGATTCTGCTGAGTTCTGAGACCCTGAGATTTCAGACTGTAGAGACATTCCAGAACATTCTAAAACCTTCTGGAATATTCCACATGCTTCGACCACGCTGTCAGTTGCAATAGTCACCAGCCATGAGTGACTCTCCACCATTTGAAATATGGCTGGTTCAACCAAGAGTGTCTTTTTAATTTACGTTACCTACCCTCAATGTCAAGTTCCCAGTTGGGTAAATCTATTTTCCCAGCCGCAAATTTGATAACATATCACCAGAGGCCAAGAATTTCCAGCAAATGTTTAGCACGTGAGTTGAAAAGTGCTATGTGTGTAAAACGCATGTGGAGTTTCACAGACTTAGCATACCAAGGATGTAAAATAGCTCATCCATGTTTAAAATATTGATTACACGTTCAAATAATTATCCTTGAATCCTATGAATATCAATTTCTATTATAAATTTAAATACGTGACGTGTACAGAAGCAAGGTTAAGTTACATTCCATCGTATTCAACGATACATACTTGGAATATTTAGATGCGGCCAAGGTAAAATACTAACATCAACCCCACAATTTCTCTTTCCTTTTCAAACGTGGCTTCTCGAAGATTTTAAACGAGGCACGTGACTGGCCATCTGTATTTTAGGAAGTGTGCCTCCCCCCTGCCGCTGGCGCTGCTGCAGAGCCCCGAGGTTTCAGGTCTTGGGCCCGCCCCGGAGGCCCTCCTCGCACTCTGACCTGTACGTGGCAATGAAGGCCGTGGGCCTGGTGGGGTGCGGAGAGGCCGGCAGGGTCCAGACGCAATCCACGGCGACTGGGTACCTAGAGGCCCGGCACCGCACCCTGGGCTGGGTGGGGGCTGCCGGGGCCCCGGAGGGAGAGGGAGCAGGTGAGCTTCCAAAATGCACCCCCCCCCCGGGAAGATCCGGCCCCTGCCATGGGCTTGGTGCCAGCACCCCACCAGGCACCCAGTAGGTGCCTAATAAAGGTTTGTGAAATGAATGAATGAACGCTCGAGTGAAAGGCACCCACACCGTCTCTCACCTCCACTACCCTGCTGGGAAGGCAGGGAGTATTAGTCCATTTTCCAGATGGGGAGACTGAGGCTTTTTTTTTTAACGTTTTATTTCTGAGAGACAGAGCACAAGCAGGGGAGGGGCAGAGGGAAAGGGAGCCACTGAACCCGAAGGCAGGGTGCAGGGTCCGAGCTGTCAGCACACAGCCTGACGCGGGGCTCAAACCCACGAACCCGTGAGATGATGACCTGAGCTGAAGTCAGATGCTTAACCAACTGCGCCCCCCCCCAGGTGCCCCGGACTGAGGCTTACGGAGCCTCAAAGGGGACCTGGGCGGCCCCTCTCGCAACAACTGTGTCTTGAAGCACGTGAAATGGATGCGGAAAATTAAAATGTCTCTCATTCCCGCCCTCCGTCCAAGCTGTGGCTGCCACTGCCTGGTGTCACTTTGCGGCGGGGCTCGTCCTGTGCCTCAGCTTCCCCATCTGTGCAATGGGGATACCCCCTCCCACCGCTGGGTATCCAGGAGGCCTGTGAACTCCCCCACCCCACCCCCTGCCGCCCCAGCTCAGAACATTCCATGGCAGACAAACTCCAGGCCCCGGGGAACGTCCCTGTGTGCTGGGCCCCCAGGCCCGGGGGTCCCACATACCTTCTCTCCCGCTGCAGGGCGAGCAGCCCACCCAGAGGGCGAGCACCAGCAGAAGTCTTGAGGCCATGTCTCCGCGGGCTCAGCTGTCAGGAGAGGGGCAGGGAGCACCTCGGGGAGGCAGGGAGCACCTCGGGGGGGGGCAGGAGACTGGAGGCCCCCCCGAGGGGAAGCACAACGCCCGGTCGGAGCCCCGGCCTCTCCCTCCCGGGTCTGACTCCCCCACCAGGCTGGTGGGGCCAGCGGGGAGCCGAGCAGGCGACGGGGCGGCGGTGGCGGTGGAGGAGCCCTCGTCCCGCCACCTCTCACGGCCAGCAGAGATCTGGAGGCCCCCAGGCTGGGGGCGGGAGAGGAGGCCACGAAAGAGAGAAGTGGGGACCCTGTGGCCTTTCCCACAACAGCCCGGCTGCCAGTCCTTCCTTCCGCCTGCAGCAAGGATGGGGAAACCCCAGAAGGGGTCAATGTCATGGGGAAGGGTGAGAAAGGGACCCTGCGGGGAGGGATAGAGAGGCACACAGAGAGAGAAGAGACAGAGGGGAGAGAGCGAGACACAGAGATGGGAGACTGTGAGACGGGCAGAGAGAGACACAGAGACGGACAGAGACCTAGGGAAGGAGACTGAGGGAAGAGAGAGACAGAGACCCAGGCCGTGGGGAGGCGGCCCCACTTGCAGACCTTATCAGAGCCACCAGGGATGCCAAGGGACAGACTGAGCCCCTACAGACATAGTACCTTCCCTGGACACCCAAGGAAACCCCCGGGACAGGCCACACTCCTGCCTCTCCTGCCTTAGCTGGAAAGAGCCAAGAAACCCCAGGGGATTTCTGGGGACTTGCCAGGGGCAGAGAGGAGGGGGTGGGGTGAAAGTGGGAGTATGCCCCCAGCAAGGCCGGATTCAGGGTGAGGAAAGTGACATAGGACGCGCAGCCTCGGATCCTGTCTTCACTTGACATTCGGATGGTTCGTGCACCAGGACGTCCCCCCTGACTCCTTAGGGCCCGAGCACGGCATTCCGTCCTGGGACTGAGTGGTGGGCTTGGGGCGGGGGGCACCTCACCTCCTCACCCCTGCTCCTGGCCGCCCCCCCCCCCGCAGCGGGGAGCCCAGCGACCAAGCCGTACACTGTCATCCTTGGCTCCAAAAGCTTTTATTCCCGGGGCCCGGGTGCTGCCTGGCCAAGGGACAGACAGGACAGACTGGACTCGGGAGAGGGGGACTCCCAGGTTCTCCGGTGACCGGGGGGCACAGCCAGGGCTGGGCTTGACGCTGGCCGGGGTGTGCAGGGGGACCGGTGGGGGGTAGGGGACTCAGCTAGGGATAGTGGGGAGGGCCCAGGCTGGTCCGCGGGAGCCCGGCCACCCCGCGCGGGGCCTGGCGGGCGGAGGGCCAGAGCTCAGCGGCCCTGAGCCTGAAGCCTCTGCATCTGTAGGATCTGGGTCAGAATCTGCTGCACATCTTCATCCATCTGACCCTGGGTGGGGGGCGGGGCAGGGGGGAGGCAGAGAGAGCCTGGACACCCTCGGTCTCCCCCGGTCCCTCCCTGCCCACCCTGGAGGCCGCATAGCTCTGCCCTCTGCCAGCCTTCCCCTGTCGGGGGGACTCACCTGAATGGCGTACAGGAGGTGGCTCCTGTACAGGGCCACCACTGCACTGTGGTCCCTGGCTGCCTGCTGCGGGTGTGGGGGAGGGGGGCTCAGAACGCGGACCCAGCCTCCCCAGGCACAGCCCCATAGCCCCCTGGAGACCCAGAGCCCCTGCGCCAGTGCACCGGCTGCTAAAATGCGGAATCATTTTCCTCCCAGGCCCGCCCGCCTCTCTCCCGGGATCCCTGCCCTGAGCCCTCACCTCCAGCTGCTCCCGCAGGGCCTTCACCTGGCCACGGAGGGCCTCCAGCTCGGAGGGGCCTGGGGCCTCCGGCTGGTTCTTCAGTGCCTCCTTGAGACTGAAGACTTCCTTGGACAGCTCTGTAATCTGGGGGGGGGGGGAGACATAAAGTCACTCTGAGCCTAGGACAGGGGT
>PISW01013063.1:0-28307 GCA_004023785.1 Mungos mungo | reverse complement strand
CTAAAATCATTTCACCTGATTAGAAGGAAAATATGAACAACAAGGGAGAAATATGGCAGAGAGCATAAAGCCTCATAAAATAAGATAATAACAGATAACAGGAAACAAATTGATCGCAGTGCCTTAGACCCACCTCCAGACACAGGATCACCTGTTCGTTCTTGGGATCCCCAAGCAGTAAATCAGAATATAAACAACTTTAAGGATACAGTGGATTTATACACCCTTCAATCACATAGAGTTTCCATGTCTTGTAGTATATCGAATATTTTCAAGTATCCTTTCCACATTCTAATAAGCAGGAACATTCTAGAGTATTCTGTGCCTCGAAGACATCATATGTATTTGTGCATTTTCATAATCCTATTCTCCCAGAGCAGTGAAAGCATTGATTTCAGACGCAAACGGGAACGGTTCTCCTTGAGTGCAACCCCAGGACCAGATTCCATCAGCAACAGGAAACTGGGATGCAACACCCTCCCGTCTGAACCCATCATGAAGGGACTCTTTTCAATATGGGCAGGAATTTAAATCAAAGTGACAAGTGTTGTTGCCCAATGGAACCCAGGTTGGAGTGAAGGGAAGGTCTCTGGGGGTACAGAAGAGGACTGTTCTAAACATCTGACCTTGAGTATCATTTCTGAGAATGTTAAAAATTAGGTGAAAGCATAAAGCAGAACCATCAGAACAAAAAAAAAAATCTTTTTTTTTTTTTTTAAATTTCTTTTGTAGCAGGATTCTCACACTGTGGCTTTTCATTCCAGGAAACAACTTTATTCCTCCTGGCACCTCTCAGTTGAGCCCTGAACACCACATGGCATAGCTTTTTATATATGTTGTGCTCCCAGATACGGTAACACACAAACATGCAGGGCAGGCACGTGGTCCCTTATTACAAGGTCATGACGGATGTTGTCAGGTACTCATGGAGCCAGGTTGTCTGGAAGGTTTTGATTGTTTCATTCTTTAGGAAGGACACAGAGAGAAAGAGAGAAAGAGGGAGGGAGAAAAAAAATGCAAACTGAGGGAGAAAAACAGGAAGAGAATGAGAGTCTTCACTAGGCTCCAAGTGCAGCAGGAATCCCGACTCAAGGCTGGATCATGGTTCCCTGGGATCCCGGCCTGAACTCAAATGGAGAGTCCGATGCTCAACTGTCAGAGACACCAGGTCCCAACAATTTCTACATGTGTGAAATTTTCAGAGAAAGACAACAGGACCTCTGGTCA
Organism: Mungos mungo; assembly: GCA_004023785.1. Taxonomy (NCBI): domain Eukaryota; kingdom Metazoa; phylum Chordata; class Mammalia; order Carnivora; family Herpestidae; genus Mungos; species Mungos mungo. The sequence continues at coordinate 27,080 of PISW01013063.1, read as the reverse complement.
GGCGCACAAGGCTTACCTGAGAACTGGCCATTTCTTCTTTCATCTTCTCCTATATGTTTCTCTCTCAGAAGATCTTTGTGGAGAAATTCCAGCTCAAGTAGGAGAAATTTGTCTGAAAAGCCAGCAAAGCAGTCTCTTCACTGGTAAACTGCTGGCCTGCAGGCAGGACTTTCAAATGCAGAGAAGGTACAACTTCCCAGGCTTCCTGTCAAGAACAATTGGGAAACTATGAGCTCCTACTTGAAGACCCATCTCTGAGATTGCCTTCTCTGCTTTTGGGGGTGGAGGTGGGAGGAATCCCTGTAGGGAGGCATCTTGGACTCAGGGTTGAGTGAAAATTCCTGGTGAGTTTAAGGCAAGTGGGCCAAATGTCTTGTTGCCAGGCAGCGACCAGTATTTACCCTCCTGGAACTATCATTTCTGCTTGGACAGAATTTCTTCCTAGCCAAGCAGTTAACCGATAAGTTACTTTTTTGTACTCCTGGATGTCGTTGCAAGTCACTATTGTGATAAATGTCATAAATGTATCATTCGTCTGGGACAGTGAGAGCCGACATTGTGTCTCCTGGGAATCCTGTTTTTCTGGGTACCTTCTCTTAGAGCTATAAACAGCCTACTGACCCTTACTCATCTAAAACTGACCTTTCCTAAAGAACGCTGTTTGCCTCATGGCTAAGATTGCTTTCTCAGGGCTCTACTGGAAGTTTCGTATATCTTGCTCTTCTGCATCCTATGGGGAAAAAAGTACGCTTAAAAAATTCCTTCCCTTCCCATATAATAGCATGAGTGCCTTTAGCTGTTTTTTTTGACAATCATTACGAATAAGATTAGAATTGTAACTTCTGCAGAATCCCCGATCTGCAAAATTGTGTTGACAAAATTATTTATGAGAAATCATTTGCTAACATACTCTGCTCTTTCTGTCTTTGTACCTCTCACTATAAATAAAGCTAGAGAATCAGACAGAGCAGAGACGCCTGCCTGGTGATCACAAAGATACTTGAGCTATCTCACTCCCTTTCGCTGACACTATCCATCTTTCAGGGACCCCTGGACCTGTGGGAGCTGGACTCCGGCACCTCCCTTCCCACAAAGCCCACAAACTCTGCTTGAGCACAGTCCTGTGTGGACCTGGGCCTCCCCAACTCCTCCACAGGAGACCTGCTACCTCTCCTTGTTGAAAAACCTGCACTCAACACTCATAGGTTTTTTTTTTTATAGATTGAATTTTTTTCGGGGGGGGGTGGACACAGAATCAGAGCATGAGCAGAGGATGGGCATATAGTCAGGCAATCAGATTCTGGAGCATGCTGCAGGCTCTGAACTTGAGCACACACCCAATGCAGTGCTCAAACCTACAAATCCTAGGATGAAGACCTGAGTCAAAGTCAGGTGGGTAAACGACTGAGCCACCCCAGCACCTATCACTCTCATAAATCAATGGGAAGCCTTCCTGCCTATCCCTGCGCCCCACTTAGAATTATGATAGAAAAGGAGAAGTTTCAGTAGGCAGGATGGGAAAGATCAGGACCTGAGGTCTCTGGGTGGGGAAAAAGCATTTAGAACAATGCTGGGAGTGTCCGTTCACAGCCAACCCCCTCAGGTGTAAGCTACCTCTTAAATATTTGACAGACACCATCTATTGCCCCTGAGGTTCCCCTCAGGAATTTGACTAAAGAGCTAAACAAAAACTAGTAGTAGATCATAAAACCTACGACCCACAGGGAACTGTCTGGCCTTAGACCACCCCCCATACAATTGAAATGAGACAATCAGGAGTGGAATCCTGACATTTACAGTTATTAGGCCAATAACGGAGGACTTGGGGAGGAACAAGGGGGAGAGTAAGAAGGGTGGGAGATACCTGAACTTCATAAAACAAAGATCCTTGCCTACTCTCTCAAATTTTCACCCTCTAATGCCTGGTCTGTACACAGAGCTCTCCTACAATCTCCCTCTCTTATACTCTAATCAACTTTGGCCTATTGCTCAATTTGGGTCTGGTTCTTCCTTCTTGGAAGCAGGGAGATGGGGAACCCCTGGGGTTGAGGTAAAAAAATCCTGCACAGGATCCCCTGGAGCACTTCACTAAAACAACAGTGTTGTATCCACCCTCCCACCTGAGGGAATCTGAGGGGGAGGGCAGCAGCAAGGATCCTTCTGGAAACTCAACAGGGATCCTCCTGGGAAGCACAGGGGAAGGTGACGAGCACAGAAACTGAGGCTCCCCTGGTTGTTACCCAGATTAAAATCCAGCCCTTCAACACTGGTCAGAATTTCTGGAGATTCACACATTCTCCCTCTTTCTGCTACACAGAGGGAGACACCCTTCCACATAGAACTTTCCCTCATGCATGCAAATGTCTCTTACAAAGGAAACTTGTCCTGGGTCTCAGAGTTTTTCCTTTGTTAGTTGAAAATAATCCTTATGGCAAAGAGACATAATTTCAGGTGACAAACTGCTGCCCTTCAGTAAGAAACTTTATTTTCCAAAGTCACTGCCAAATAGTTTTCCAAATAGAATGTCTTTTTTAAAAATTATTGGGCGCCTCAGTGACTCAGTCGGTTTAGCCTCCGAATAAGGCACAGGTCAGATCTCAAGTTCCTGGGTTCCAGCCCCTCGTCAGGCTCTGTGCTGACAGCTGCCTCAGAGCCTGGAGCCTGCTTCCAGTTCTAAGTCTCCTTCTCTCTCTGCCCCTCTCCATCTCATGCTCTGTCTCTCTCTGTATCAAAAATAAATAAAACATTAAAAAATTTAATAAATTATTATTTCTGTCAGAGAGAGAGAGTGAGAAAGAGAGAGAGTGCATGAGCAGGGGACGGGCAGAAAGAGAGACACAGAAGCTGAAGAACGCTCCAGCCTCTGAGCTGTCAGCACAGAGTCTGACAGGGGCTCCAACTCCTGAAGTTCAAGAACATGACCTGAGCCAAAGTCGGGTGCCCAAGCAATGGAGCCACCCAGGCAGCCCGGAGGGTACTTTTTAAAACTCCCATCGACAATACATGAAAATTCTGACCTAAGTGCTCATTATTTTCACTGAAATGTGGTGTTACCCTGTCGTATTAGGAGGTTGTTTTTGATTTTCTGTGTGTTCTCTCCTGTTTTGTGCTGTTTTGTTGCCATTCTAGTAAATCTTGAATGGTTTTCACAATAAAATATGAAGTTGTCTTCTACAGGTTTCCATGGTGACTAAAATTGAAATCGCTAAAATTACAAAGTAGAACAGAAATCAAAACGACTGCATTTAAATACTGCATTGGTTGATATAAACCTAAGTAACCTTGTTTTTCTTTGAGGCAACGACCCCTCTTTTTTTTTTTTTTGAGTGTACTTATTTTGACACCGAGGAAGAGATATGGAGAGAGCACGAAAGCAGAGGAAGAGCAGAGAGAAGAGGACAGAGGATCCAAAGCAGGCTCCATACTGACAGAAGAGAGCCAGATGCAAGGCAGGAACAAAGGAAGTGTCCTCACATTACCTGAGCTGAAGTGGGATGCTTAACAGGCTGAGCCTCTCAGACAGAACTCTTAGTCTTTATTTTTTTTTAATGAGGTACCCAATACCCCCCAGAAAACCAGACAGCAGGACTGGCAGCACAAACAATTCCTGTCCAAACCAGGTGGATCCTGTATTTCCCTACAAACCCTCAGTCCCTTCCTCTGGGTGGCCTTGCAGTTCTGAAGGCACTAACCTGCCTCAGACCCGCCAGTCTGGTAAAGCAAGAAAGCTACTGTTCCTCTTTATCCCACATTCTCTCTCTTTTGTTTCCTGTGACTCTGAAGCACCTAGGTCACTTCTCAACAATGAAAGGAATGTGTAGGACAGGAAACAATTTTTCTTCATCAGTTCTCAACTCTTTGGCTGGCCTAGTAATCAAACTATTATAAGACAGATTCATAAGAGAAAAAAAGGCTTAATTATAGGAACATCAACAAGAGGAGCATCAGGGAAATGATGCTTATGTACCATTGTGACTTATGGAGAGGTGTAGAGATTTAGAATTTCAACGAGAGGGAAATAGATTCACAGGAAAAAGGAAAGAATAAATGTTGGGCAAAGAACTAGTTGTCATGCCAGGCAGGAAACTCTTTTTAAAATGTTCCTCTCTGGATCAGGGGAGAGGCCAAGATGTCGGAGAGGAAGGGAGCTCTGTAAACTTCGTCTGCCACATCTATCGAACTGAGAAGGACATTACTCCCACCTGCAAGAGCAGGAGGAGAGGGGCACCTGAATGGCTCAGTCGATTAAGTGTCTGGCTTCAGCTCAGGTTATGATCTCATGGTTCATGGGTTCAAGCCCCACATCAGGCTCCGTGCTGATAGCTAGCTCAGAGCCTGGGCCTGCTCTGGATTCTGTATCTCCCTCTGTCTCTGACCCTCCCTGCTCGTGCTGTCTCTCTGTCTCTCCAATAAATAAATAAATAAATAAATAACATTAAAAAAAAAAGAGCGGAAGGAGAAAATAAAGACTCCAGAAAGAAAACAACCTCAAAGTTGCCTGAGTGAGTGAGTGTGAACTGGGAAGATTGGAAAACAGGCTGGCCCGAGACAAGCAAGGGAGGTGGGAGCCCCAGCCCAACATGGGGCAAGCATGCAGAGCCCGAGAGACAAAGGGAAGAGACAGAGAAAGTGAACACGCTCATAGTATTGTCTCTGGAGAAGAGAGAAAGAACATTTAACCCCATTCGGATAGAAAATCTCACTCCGTATATAACTGCTGGGAAGCCCAAATCCCGAACCCAGGTGGCACAAGGGTAAAAAACAGCTTCCAGCCCTGCACCATCCTGGCGGGGAGTCGCCAGGCTCGCTCACTTCGATCTAGGCTGCGGGAGTGTGGGCACATACCTCATTTCCATGGCGCTTCTCGCCCCCAGCATTGGCCGCGCAAATCCCAACTCCCAGGTGCCAACAGGGAGAAACTAGCCCCCACCCTTACCTAATCCCGGCAGGGAGTTGGTGGTGGTGGAGGCAGTGGTTGGGGACATGCTCCTGCTTCAGGAGCGCGCAGCTCATTTCCGGCAACACCCGGCCCTTCAGGCAGCAGAAGCTCGAATTCAGGTCAGCACCAAGAGAATCTGATCCCTCCCCCAACACAATCGAGATCCCAGATGGGGGCTGGGAATTGGTGGTGGAGCTTATAAGGGCTGTACCTCGCCTCCTGCTGTGCACATTGCCTCAGGCAGCACACCTTGCCTCAGGCAACAGCAGCAATAATCCCAGGTGGCACCAAAAGAAACTGTCCCCTCCCCCTACGAGATCCTGGATAGGAGGCCAGGCACCGGCTAAGGTCAAAGGCGTTTTTTCCTACTTTCTCCTGGAGGGTTTTGATGGTTTCCTGTCTCATATTCAGGTCCTTCAGCCATTTTGAGTTGATTTTTGTGTATGGTATAAGAAAGTGGTCTAGTTTCATTCTTCTGCATGTGGCTTTCCAGTTCTCCCAGCACCACCTGCTAAAGAGGCAGTCTTTTTTCCATCGGATACTCTATCCTGTTTTGTCAAAAAAATTAATTGGCCATACCTTTGTGGGCCCAGTTCTGGGTTCTCTATTTTATTCCATGGGTGTATATGTCTGTTTTTGTGGCAATGTCATACTGTCTCGATGATCCTTGACCTCAACTGCAGCAATGGAAAGTAAAGGGATGGAGAAATATCTATCATGCGACTGGAAACCAAAAGCAAGGCGGAGTAGCCATACTTATATCAGACAAACTGGACTTTCAAGTAAAGGCAGTAACAAGAGATGAAGAAGGACATTATATAATAATGACAGGGTCTCTCCAGCAGGAAGAGCTAACAATTATAAATATCAATGTGCCAAACTGGGGAGGGCCCAAATACAGAAAACAATTAATCACAGACAGAAACCATCTTATTGATAAGAATGTGCTAATTGCAGGGGACTTTAATATTCCACTGACAGCAATGGATAGAACAACCAGACAGAAAATCACTAAATAACCAATAGACCTGAACGACACATTGGAACAGATGGAATTGATAGATACATTTAGAACTCTGCATCCTGAAGTTAGGAAATTCATCTTCTTTTCCAGTGCACGTGGCATATTCTCCAAGATAGATCACATACTGGGACATAAAGCAGCCTTCATCAGTATAAATGAATAGAGATTATACCATGCACACTTTCAGATCACAATGCTATGAAACTTGAAATCAATCACAGGAAAAAGTCTGGAAAACCTCCAAAAATGTGGACATTAAAAACCACCCTACTCAAGAATGATTGGGCAAATCAGGCAATTAGAGAAGAAATTACAAAATATACGGAAACCCTTGAAAACGAAATACAACAATCCACAATCTCTGGGACGCAGCAAAGGCAGTCCTAAGAGGAAAGTATATTGCAATCCAGGACTATTTCAACAAACTACAAAAAACGCAAATTCAAATTCAAACAGAGCACCTACTGGAACTAGAAGGGGAAGACAAAGAGCACCCCTAACCCAGCAGAAGAAAAGAAATAATAATGATCAGGGCAGAAATAAACAATATAGAATCTAAAAGAACAGTTGAGCAGTGCATTAAAACCAAGAGTTGGTTCTTTGAAAATTGATAAACCTCTAGCCAGGCTTTTCAGAAAGAAAAGAGAGAGGACCCAGATAGACAAAATGATGAATGAAAAAGGATCTATTACAACCAACCCCATAGAAATACAAGCAATCATCAGAGATGACTATGAAAAATTATATGCCAACAAACTGGACAACCTAGAAGAAATGGACAAATTCCTGAATGCACATGTACTGCCAAAATTCAAACGGGAAGAGATAGAAAGCATGAATAGACCGATAACTAGTGAGGAAATCTAATTTGGTATCAAAAATGTCCCAACGAATAAGAGCCCAGGGCAAGATGGCTTCCCAGGGGAAACCTGCCAGACATTTAAAGCAGAGTTAATACCCATTCTTTTCAAACTATTCCAAAAAATAGAAATAGAAGGAAAACATCCAAACTCATTCTATGAAGCCAGCATACTTTGATACCCAAACCAGGGAGAGACCCAGCACAAAAAGGGAACTAAAGATCAATATCCTTAATGAATACAGATGCAAAAATACTCAACAAGATACTGGCAAATCGAACTCAACAGCATATTTAAAAAATTCTTCATCATGATAAAGAGGGATTCATTCCTGGGTCACAGGGCTGGTTCAATATTTGCAAATACATCAATGTGATCCATCACATTAACAAAAGAAAGAATAAAAATCATATGATCCTGTCAATAGATCCAGAAAAAGCATTTGACAAAATATAGCACCTGTTCTTAAAAACAAAAAAAATGCTTGAGAAAGTCGGAATAGAAGGAACTTACCTAAACATTTTAAAAGTAGTTTATGAAAAGCCCATAGCTAAGATCATCCTCAATGGGGAAAAACTGAGAGCTTTCCCCCTGAGAGCAGGAACACGACAGAAGTGTCCACTCTCACCATTGTTGTTTAACATAGTGCTGGAAGTCCTAGCATCAGTAATCAGACAGCAAAAGAATTGGCTAAGAAGTCAAACTTTCCCTTTTCACAGATGACACGATACTCCACATTGAAAACCCAGCAGACTCCATCAGAAGCCTTCTAGAACTGATCAATGAATTCAGTAAAATTGCAGGGTACAAAATCAATGTACTGAAATCAGCTGCAATCCTATACACCAAATATGAAGCAGTGGAAGAGAAATCAAGAAACTGATCCCATTCATGATTGCACGAAAAACCATCCAATACCTAGGAGTAACCTAACCAAGGATGTAAAAGACATATAAGATGAAAACTATAGAAAACTTATGAAAGAGATTGAAGAAGACACCAAGAAATGGAAAAACATTCCATGTTCATGGATCGGAAGAATTAACATTGTGAAAATGACATTACTACCCAAAGCAATCTACACATTCAAAGCAATTCCCATCAAAATTGCACCACTTTTCTTCTCAAAGCTAGAACAAAGTATCCTCAAACTAGTATGGAACCACAAACAACCCCGAATAGCCAAAGTCATATTGAAGAAGAAAACCAAAACAGGAGGCATCACAATCCAAGAATTTAGCTTCTACTACAAAGCTGTCATGATCAAGACAGTATGGTATTGGCACAAAAACAACACATAGACCAATGGAATAGAATAGAGAACCCAGAGCTGGCCCCACAAATGGACAGCCAATTAATTTTTGACAAAGCAGGAAAGAGTATCTGATGAAAAAAAGACTGCCTCTTTAGCAGGTGGTGCTGGGAGAACTGGACAGTCACATGCAGAAGAATGAAACTAATACCTTTCTTACACCATACACAAAAATCAACTCAAAATGGCTGAAGGACCTGAATGTGAGACAGGAGAAGGTAGGAAACAACCTCCTTGACCTCAGCCACAGCAATTTCCTACTCAACACATCCCCAAAGGAAAGGGAAATGAAAGTGAAACTGAACTCTTGGGACCTCATCAAGATGAAAAGCTTCTGCCTACAAAGGAAACAATCAAGAAAACTAATAGGCAACTGACAGAATGGGAAAAGATAGTTGCAAATGACATATCAGATAAAAGGCTAGTATCCAAAATCTACAAGGAACTCCCCAAACTCCACACCCGAAAAACAAATAACCCAGTGAAGAAATGAGGAGAAAACATGAACAGACACTTCTCCAAGGAGAACATCCAGATGGCCTACAGGCACATGAAACGATGCTCAACATCACTCATCATCAGGGAAACACAAATCAAACCACACTGAGATACAACCTCACGCCAGTCAGAGTGGCTAAAATGAACAAATCAAGAGAATATAGATGCTGGCAAGGGGGTGGAGAGATGGGCACTCTCCTACACTGTTGGTGGCAATGTAAACTGGTGCAGCCACTCTGGAAAACAGTGTAGAGGTCCCTCAAAGATATTAATGATAGAACTCCCCTATGACCCAACAATAGCACCACTAGGGATTTACCCAAGCCAGATGAACTGCTGATGCATAGGAGCACATGTACCCCAATGTTCATAACTGCAATGTCAAGAATAGAATGGAAACAGTGGAAAGAGCCAAAATGCCCATCACCTGATGAATGGATCAACAAGATGTGGTATATATATGCAATGGTTCATTACATGGCAATGATAAGGAATGAAATCTGTCCAAGTGGATGGACCTTGAGGGTGTCAATCTAAGCGAAATAAGTCAGGCAGAGAAGGACAGATACCATATGTCTGCACTCATAGGTCTAACATGAAAACAGGAGAAACCTAATGGAGGACAAGGGGGAGGGGAAGAGGGAAAGAGAGTTGGGGAGAAAGAGTGACCCAACTTGAGAGACTATTGAATACTGAAAACTAACTGAGGGCTGAAGGGGAAGGGGGAGGGGGAGAAGAGGTGGTGGTGATGGAGGAGGGCACTTGTGGGGAAGAGCACTGAGTGTTGTATGTAAACCAACTTGACAATAAACTATGAAAAAGAAAGAAAGAAAGAAAGAAAGAAAGAAAGAAAGAAAGAAAGAAAGAAAGAAAGAAGGAAAGAAAGAAAGAAAGAGAAGGTTCCTTTCTGGTATTGGCTCTTTTCCCAATAGAGGTCCCTCATCTAACTTATTCTTGGAATAAATGCCTTAAGAAAGAAGGCAATCTTTCCTTTGCACCCACAGAATAATCTTAGAAGACATTGTGTTACGTTAATCGAGCCACACAGAGAAAAATATATAGTGTATGCACTAGATGACATTTTGGGGTGATGTGGGGTTTCAGGGGTCTGCAGCTGACGACCGAGAAAGAATCCTTAAGGGGGTCTGATTTTATTAAAGCACTGAGGCAAGACCCATGGACAGAGAGAGGTGCAGTGGGGTAGTTGGGCGGGGGGAGGGATGACTCTTTTATGCATTGCAGGAAGATAAAGTCTAGAGGGAGTTTCCAGAGAGACTTTCACATGTTACAGACTTACTGGAGACCTAGGTCTTCTCAAGCTAAGGCTGTTTTTCCCTCCAGCAAAGCATTACCATTGAGACAGTAGGGCGTTCCTGGACCTAGGCTATGATGGGATTGCCTTGTTCTGGTAAACTGCTGTAGACTCTTCTCCATTTACATGTTTGTTTGTTTCTTTGCCCTTTGCTGTTATGGGGTAGCCTGGAGTGTCCACGGAGGGGGATGTGCTAGCCTGTGCTTGGCCCCTCAGCCTGCCTCAAGTCCCTCAACAAAATCACATGTATGTGGAATCTAAAAAACAAATGATAAATACTAGCATGTTTGTTAACAGGGGCAAAGGACAGGGAAATGATCAGACATTGGATCAAATGGTAAAAGCCTTACTGATGCAGATGTGTAGGAGTGAAGTTTAGAGCATGGTAACCAGAGTTAACACTAGTGTATTGTACACTTGAAATTTACTAGAGGGATGATACCTGCGTGGCGGAGTGGGTTGAATGTGTATCTTTGGTTAATATCATGACCTCATGGTTTCTGGGTTTGAGTCCCTATGTCTGGCTCTGTGCTGACAGCTCAGAGACTGGGGCCCGCTTCAGATTCGAGGTCTCCCTCTTTCTCTCCCCCACCACTGTCCTCTTGATCGCTCACTCTTGCTCTCTCAAAAATAAAAAAACTATTTTTAAATGTTCTTATTTTTAAAAAATGGTCATTTGTTAGGAAAGGCTATGCTAAGTGGTAACAAAACACACACGTACACAGGTGTTAATTATGGGAGTTGGGGGATATATTTATTAGATTGATGGTGGTTATTACTTTGGAAGCAGGAACCAGGGGTTCAAGGGCACTTGGCTCTAGTGGCCCTAGACAGACCCATTTCTCCCACTCATGGCTGACAACATTAAAGGCAAGAAAGAAGACTTTGGCTGCCTCCATTTTGACTTGATAATTTCTCACTGGGTTCCTTCCAAATTGTGTCTTGGCTCAGAAGGGAGACCCTGAGGACAAAGCCCCTGAGGGGACCTGAAACTACCCCCTCAAGTCTCAAGGAGTGTCCTGAGCCAGAAAGACCCCAGCCCAGCCCTGAGCGACTCCTAGACAGTGACAGATTTAACTTTCATCGTATACCTGCAGGCACCCACTCACTTTGGCCCCACATTTCACTGACATAAACCTTGAAGTATTCCACACACATCCGAGCCAGCAGAAAACAACCACTGAGCACACTAGCCATGAATAGACGCAAGCAAGGGAAATCATGAGCAAAGAATATATGGGTAATATCAATACAGACAAACATACATGTAAGTTATTGACAGCTGACATATGGCTGATTCCTATCTGAATTAACTCCTTGTTAAAAACTACTCTGTTGAAAATTGTTACCCACAAACCTAAAACAGAAATAAAACTCCAAAGCAAAATGAAATTGATGTTGTGGACACTCTCCTACAAACGGAAGCATGATTAACAGAATTCTCAAATGAGAATAGGAGAAATTGTAACCATCCAAATCCTGAATAAATCATAGATATTTGTTATAAAACGATCCCGCTTAAAAAGTAATGAATTATGCTTTGAGAAAAGCCCTCCACTTCCAAGTATTACTGATACATAAAAAGGAGTGGAAATGAGAATTTCAGAAGTAGCCTATGCCATTTAATGTCACCCAATATTAGAGTTGTCCCTCATCTACAGTAAAGGATGATGGTAACTTAAGAAAGGACGCTAGAGCTGAAGATATGAAACATCACGAGGATTTTTATCTCAATATCTAGAAATCACTACTTCTTTTCCCTACAGCAGGGATCTGAATCACACTCATACAAAAAGGAACCTTCTAGGAGACATTCTTAAAAAGGAAGCACCAGGGGCGCCTGGGTGGCTCAGTTGGTTAAGCCTCCGACTTCAGCTCAGGTCAGATCTCATGTTTGTGGGTTCGAGCTCCACGTCGGGCTCTGTGCTGACAGCTCAGAGCCTGGAGCCTGCTTCCGGTTCTGTGTCTCCTTCTCTCTCTGCCCCTCCCCCTCTCATGCTCTTTCTCTGTCGGTATCAAAAATAAATTTAAAAAACATTAAAAATTAAAAAAAAAAGGAAGCACCAAACCCTATATGTGGATTTGCACCCCTACCACGTGAAGTTAATTAGGTTTAAAATGTACCCAGCAAGACCTCCAGCAACCCTCCTATTTCTTCAAAGAATGTGAACCTTATCTTTGTTTTTATAGGAAAAAGAAATTCATATTGATTTATGTATGTTAATGTATATTGATTTTTGACAGAGAGACTTATTTTGAAAAGTTTATTTATTTTAAGAGAGAGACTTGTTTTTAGTGTTTCTTTACTTTTCAGTGGGGGGAAGGCAGACTTAAAGGGGACACGAAATCCAAAGCAAACTCAGTGGGGGGGGGAGGCAGAGTTAGAGGGGGACACAGAATCCAAAGCAAACTCCTGTCAGCACAGAGCCCAACGCAGGGCTCCAATCCGTGAACCACAGATAATGACCTCAGCCGAAGTCAGACGCTTAACTGACAGAGTGACCCAGGCATCCCAGATATTTCTAGTTATTGAGAGGTATCAGGATTCATGCTTTGATAATGAGGATTGGGCAATATCGTTGCTTTATGGTAGCCTAGTACAATCAATGCAGTTGCTTCAAGGTAGACTAGCCTTTAAACTAGTGAGTGGCTCATTCTAAAATTGTTAATGGCATACAATATGATGGTCATAGTCACAATGCAGTATTCGAAATATTATTACATTTTCATAAGAACCACTTGTCAAAAATAAATAAAAATCATTTTAGAAAACACAAGTACCTACTTCTGATAAGAGGCTGAAATGTAGTTTCTCCAATTCAAAATGAGAGGAATTCGGTGTTGTAATATAAGTATTTGAACACAAAGTTGTAAAACACTAAGAAAACCAATATACTGTTAATTTATACTAAATATTACTCTCTCTGTGCTTATGTAAGGATAGGTTCTCCACCTTCATATGCCTCACACACAATGTTCTACAAGATGAAGCCTTAGGCAATGATGAGGACAGAAAACAATTCCACCATTTCTATGGCTAAGTAATATTCCATGTTGTATATATTCCACTTGTGCTTTCTCCATTCATCAATTGATGGTCACTGGATTCTTTCCATTTCATAGTTTTTATAAATAATGCTGCAATAAATACTCAGGGGTTCATACATATGTTTTGGTATATTTTTGACCATATTTCTGTTTTTAATTTATTTCTTTAAATTCCAGTTAGTGGGAGTGCCTCAGTGGTTCAGTTGGTAAAGCATCTAACTATTGGTTTTAGCTCAAGTCAAGAACTCAGGGTTTGTGAGTTTGAGCCTGGCTTTGGACTCTGTGCTGACACCAGGGAGCCTGCTTGGATTCCTTCTCTTTCTCTCTCCAGTCTCTGGTCTGTCTCTGTCTCTCTTTTCCTCCCCTGCTCACTAAATCTCAAAATAGATGAATAAGCTTACAAAAATAAATAAAGTCAAGTTACCTCACATACACTCTAGTATTGGTTTCAGGACTAAACCCAGGGATTCATCACATACATATGACACTTTGTGCTCATCTCCTTAATCTCCAACGCCCTATTAGCTTATCCCCCCCCACCTCCCCTCCAATAACCCTAAATTGTTTCTCTGTAATTAAGTGTCTTAAGGTTTGCCTCCTTCTCTGTTTTTATTTTATATTTCCTTCCCTTCCCCAATGTTCATCTGTTGTTTCTTAAATTTGACACATGAGTGAAATCCTATATTTGGCCTTCTCTACTGACTTATCACACCTAGTAAAATACACTCTAGCTCAGCTTATTGCAATAAGCAGGATTTCATTCTTTGTGATCACCAAATAATATTCCATTGTATATCTATACTACATCTTCTTTGACTATTCATCCGTTGATGGACATTTGGGCTCTTTACAAAATTTGAATATTCTTGATAGAACTGCTATAAACATTGGGGTGCAGGTGCCCCTTCAAATCAGGATTTTTGTATCCTTGGGTGACTACCTAGTAGAGATATTGCTGGGTTATAAGGTAATACTATTTTTCATCTGTTGAGGATCCTCCATACTGTTTTCCAGAAGGGCTACCCCAGTTTGCACTCTCACCAGTGGTGCAAAAGAGTTTCCCTTTATCCATGTCCTTGCCATCACCTGTTGTTCCTGGAGTTGTCCATTTTAGCCACCAGGTGTGAGGTGGTAGCTCATTGTGGGTTTGATCTGTAATTCCCTGATGATGGACAATGTTGATCATCTTTCAATGTGTCTGTTAGCCATCTGCGAGCATTCTCTGAAAAAGTGACTCTTCATGTCTTCTGCACATTTCTTCACTGGATTATTTGTATCTTAGGTGTTGAACCGGATAGCTTCTTTAGACATTTTGATACTAATCATTTATTCCATATATCATTTGCAAATATCTTCTTACATTCCATTGGGGGCCTTTTAACTTTGTTGATTGTTTTCTCTGCTCAGCAGACATTTATAATTTTGGTGAGGTCCCAATCGTCATTGTTGTTTTCATTTCCCTTACCCCCAGAGACATGTCTAGTAAAAAGTTGCTGCAGCCAAGGTCAAAGAGTGGCTGCCTCTGCCTGCATCTCAAATGTTGATGCTTTTCTGTCTCACATTTAGATCTTCCATTCATTTAAAATTCATTCGCGCATATGGTATAAGAACCTGGTTCTCGTTCATCCTTCTGCATGCTGCAGTCCAGTTTCCTCAGCGCAACTGGCCGAAAAGACTGTCTTTGTTTCATTGGATATTCTTTACCTCTTTGTCGAAGAGCAGTTGGCCATAGATTCGTGAGTCCAATTCTGGGTTCTCCATTCTGTTCCAATAATCTCTGAGTCTGCACTTCTGCCAGAACCATGCTGTCTTGATGAGAAGTTTTGTATTACAGTTTGAAGTCTGGAATTGTGATGCCTCCAGCTTTGCTCTTCTTTCTCAACATGACATTGGGTTCTTGAGTTAACTTTATATTTTGGATGCAAATTCCAAGAGCACTGGCCAGCATAGACCAGTTTAGGTCCAGGACAGCTTCCCCTAGGAGATGAACTATGAAGTGTCAGACACTTACCAGAACCTCAGTATAATGTTAAAATCTCCACCCACTGGGGAGCCCAGCCTTTGTTAACACAACATACGATATGCATTTCAGCTTCTTTCCTCAGTATACATGTGCTTGCACTTGCCTTATACCCACCTCTACATAGGATGACAAAACTCCCCTTTCAGATATTCATTGTAATCCTGAATCAAAGGAAGTACTTACCCCTGTCCACTTTGGTAGTTGTTGCCCCAATCCCCTCATTCGTTGCAAAGCTTCCTTTGAGTGACAATTCCAACTAGTGCATTCTCTACCTGTGCCTCACCATGGAGGCAACTCATGCTAGCTTAGATACAGGAGGTCATCGTCACCCAAGAAGAGGAGGTGTCCATAGCTCTCGAGCATCACATCCTTGTACACTTCCCACTGAGGGAGGCGCAAGTCTCCCCATTCCTCCTGAGGGAATTCTATGGCCACATCCCTGAATATCAGCAGCCCCTGCAATAAATGCCACAGTTACCATGTGGACAGGGCGGTGTTCATAATGGTATCTCAGATGAAAGAAGGAGGTGGGATAAATGGTTCGGGCTTGGGTGAGATTATGCTTTCTGCAGTAAGATCATTTTTAACAGTTGTATACTTTACATCTTTTCTTCCTTTGAGGTAATAAGGTGGCATATGTTTCACAGAACCACTGTGAACACTCTATTCTTGCCAGATAAGCTGTGAACTGAAGGTGTCGATAGAGACACACACATGTTTGAGGACTGCATTTATATCATACAGTATAAGTTGTGTCTATTTCTTCGTTTGAAAGTTTTAGTGGGTTAGAGATGTAGTTATCCAATTACATATTTCTTATTTTTTGGATCTTATATATTTTGAGAGGGAAAGACAGATCATGCGCAGGGGGAGGGGTAGGCACTGAGGGCAGGAGACACAGAACACAGGGCAGGCTCTAGGCTCCAAGATGGTAGCACAGATTCTGACACAGGGCTTGACCTCAGGAACCATAAGATCATGACTTGCACTCAAGTCGAACACTTAACTGTCTGAGCCACCTGTACAGGCACCCTTCTACATATCAAGTTCTCATGTGAATTAGAAATTCACAACAGTGATGTTGAGATCAGGTTTTGTCTGATACAGGAGTTGGAATGGGAAACAGAGTCTGCATTTCGAAGAAGGTATTAGCAAATAACAAACAGGTAGAATTCCATGGAAAGAATTATCAAAGAACAAGAAATGATTGGGGTTTATATGCAATCCATATTGTACAGGTTAAATCAAGACAGCCAATAGCAGTACTTTCTGAGCATTAGTAATGACTAGATACCAAAAGTTAGCATACATCAATGCGCATGCACACACACACACACACACACACACACACACACACATACAAATACTCTTAGGGACATAATATTCTTCCCCTCTGTAGAATATTTTCCCCGCATCCAGCAAATGTAAGAGACTAGATATTTTTTCAGTAGCCATTTAACTAATTTGAGACAGAGAAACAACAAGGGGGCAGAGAGGCATTGGGAAAGAATAAATTCTGCATGGGGCTCTGCACTGAGAATACAGCCTGCTGACAATTCTCGAGACATGATTCCTGCCATGTAGGGATTTTAAGAATAGAGCAAATGGGTACATTGTTGAACTCAGGATTGTGGAGAGAATGAGAGGAAGAGGTGATGTACAGGAGACTTGGCTGCAGTTGGGCCAGTTCCCTTTCTCTGTTGTGGTGTGAGATGTGGTGTCACTTCTGATGGGTCATCCATGAACCAAAGAGTTGTTCTTTTTTTGCTTTAAGAGTTTTTCTTAGTAGCAGTAGTAGTGGCATTTCTTTTACATTCTCATTAAGAATTCAAGTTTTCTAACATAATTGTCTGTAGTTTGTGCACGGGCACACAGAAGCAAGGACGCGAGGGTAAGGGAATGAGGAAAAGAAAAGAGAATCAAAGGATGGGAACTGGAGGGACAACATGAGTGATGCCCATATTGCCACTTTATTTCTCACATGCAAGAAGTTTAATACAAACAGTCACAACTAAGAGAAGTTTTTTTCTAGACAAAACTCTTCTGTTTTCATGATATTGTTGTGCCGTATTCCTGGGAACTATACACTCTCTTCTTATTGTTATTATAAGAATGCCATAGCATGAAGGACATTTGTACAATTACATTTCAACTCAAGAAGCTTGAAGGACATTGGTGCAAAAACATCTACATCAAGTGACATAACCTCTGAGGAAGTGGATCAGCCGCAAGGGTTGTAAGGGCACAAGAGCTTTGCTCGATCACACTGTCCTTACTGGCTCTTTGCTGCTGCTTCCCACAATTGTCCCAGAAAATTCTGTTTACGTAAAGTTGCTTTCTATTTTATTTTATGAAATAGAAAGGAAAGAGACTAAATAGATTCACATAATATGAACTCCGGTGTTAACATTCTCTGGGCAGGCTTAGGACTGACAGAGCGGGAAGCATCCCAGAGGCAGAGACATCAGAGCCTGCAGCCAGATCCCTCCCTTGCCCAGATCATATCCACTCCCTTCTGAGACCGTGTCCAGGTCTGAACTGGCTCTGGGATCTCCCCCTTTCCTAGGACAGATTAGAGAAAGGGAGATTCTGAGTCACTGTACCTTTCATCTCCCAGGGCTGGTGCTCACAATTCCAAAAACCCAGAAACAGATAAACGGGAGTAGAGGACTGACTATATCTTGTAGTGCCTTCATTTCTATCTTTCCTATTCAATCCTGTTTTTCATGAGCCTTCACCCAGAATCCTATTTTCCTTTCCTGCAGATTTTCAGTGGGTGCTCAAGTAACAAAATAAAAATATATGGAGATATTATGACATGATAATAATAATCTAATTAACATGACCATCACCTCATATAATTAGGAGTTTTGTTTTTTTTTAATTTTAATGTTTTATTTATTTGAGAGAGAGACAGAGTGTGAGCAGGGGAGGGTCAGAGAGACAGGGAGATACAGAATCCAAAGTAGGCTCCAGGCTCTGTGCTGTCAGCAAAGAGCCCAATGCGGGGCTCCAACCCACAAACTGAGATCATTACCTGAGCTAAAATTGGATGCTTAACCAACTGAGTCACACAGGCTTCTCAGGACTTTTAATGTTTGATTTTTTTTGAGAACATTAAAGATACATTCTCGTAGCAAATGTCCAGTATAATACACACATAATTATACGTATCTCCATCCTGTCCTTTAGATTTCTAGAATTTCATGCATACCGGAAATTTTGTACCATTTGACCCACTCTCTTACTATGCCTTCATTCAGCTCTTGGCAATCACAATTCTATTCTGCTGTAGGAGTTGAATGCTATTAGGTTCCAGATATAATAGAAATAATATAGTATTTGCCACTTTTGATGTCTTATTCCACTTAATATAAGTTCCTCCAGGCTCACCTGCATTGTCCCCAAGGGAAGGATGTCCTTCGTTTGAGGTTGAATTTTGTATCTATATAGATAGAGAGATGATAGCTAGGTAGATATAGATATCTACACTTAAATAGATATATAGATGTATGATATATATGACATTAGTATTTATGATACATAATATATTCTATAATATTAATTAAAAATTTTTTTTGTCTTTTTAAATTTTACTTTTGAGAGAGAGAGAAACAGAGAGTGAGCAAGGGAGGGACACAGAGAGAGGGAGAACAGAATCTGAAGCATACTCCAGGCTCTGAGCTGTCAGCACAGAGCCCGACGCGGGGCTCGGACCCATGGATTGTGAGATCATGTCCTGAGCTGAAGTCAGACCCTCAACTGACTGAGCCACCCCTCTATGATATTAATTTTTATATCATACATAATATTATCTATAGATGACATGTTCCATATATACTCCTCCTAGAATGCAGGGAAACGACAGGGTGATAACAATTCCTGTTCTCAATTGATTAAACTTGAGAAAGTGGTAACTCAAGTGTGAAGGAATTAAACTGATGATACATTGCTGATGAGAGTGTACCAAGTACAGGAAACTGGCATTTACTTATAATCTCACAACATTTTTCTATCCTGTTTTTTAAAAAAAAGGCAAACATAACAATTTAATGTCCCTGGATTTGAATCTAACTTTCCTTTCTGTATTTTTCAGTTCATCCGTATTTCATTCCTGTGGTTGCAAATGTTCTTTTTCAATCCATAGGTAAACAGAAGATGGCAAATGGGTCAGGCCCAGTACCTACATCTTTATGGTTACTGTGGGATGCCTAGTGGGCAACCCACAGAATATTATCAGGATTAAGTCACACCATGTATGTGAAGTTCCCTACAGGGGACACCATCAATTCACTGTAAAAGGAAATTAGTGCTCAGTCCACATTGCAGTGATTGATTTCTACATATTATTTTCCAAATGGAGATTGGTTCAGACATTAGTATATTCCAGAATCTTCTTCCAGTAAACCTTCAAGTGCAATGAAAGCATGTGGTCCTGCAGGTTGGTGATGGTGGTCTGAGCTGGGAATCAACAGTTAACTCACAACAGTAGAACATACGTAGTATACTCTTCCCTGGAACTCAGCAGGGATTGTCTGTGTTAACATCAGGTGGTGGCTGTGGGGGCTCAGGTGTGCTGAGGCTGCATTTGTGCCACTAAACATGGATCTCAGAGAGCAGGATCAGCACTTACAAAGAACGGGTGAAAGATGTCAATTCACAGACCCCATTCCAAATTGCAGAATCACCATTCCTTCGTTGGGGCCTGGACACCAAATGATTTATATGCACATGAAAACTTGAAAGCACAAACCGCCTTTCAGCCTGAGTTTACAATAAAGATCCCATGGTGAGTTTTAAGAACCAGCATCACCTGTGCCTTCTGCCAGCGTCCTCTATTGGTCAGGAGGAGAGCATTGGTGCTGCTTTAACTATGAGCTCCAGGAGATTCTAAGGGGAGGTCAGTGTTAGCAGGAGGATTCACAGATGTATTTGGGAGGACTGTGTCTGGCTTTCAGTTGAAGAGACGATGACAGTCTGTTGGGCATGGACTTGGAAGGGGCAGGTGAGGGCAGCCCAGGTTCCCTGAGGTGTGGCAGGATGTGTGGCTGTCTGTGGGAGGGGAGGACATCTGAAACCGGGAAGGAGAAACTCCCATGGAAGTTGCCATGCAGGAGCTCCATTTTTTCTGAAACTTTCCTGTGACAAAGTCATTGAGAGGGTGAGCTTTTGAGCATTTCAGGATTTTTCTGCCTCTGAAGTGATGAGAGCAGGTGAAGAGGCTATGCTGAGGCCTTTAAAGGCCTACAGGTGTGATTTCTCCACATAATGTCACCTCAGAAAGCACTCGAGAGCAGAAGGGAGAGGAAGAAATGGCTACTTCTCAGGTACATTTTGACTTGACTTAGTTAGGAACTGTGTCCTCGTTTTCTAGTGAAATGCTGTGCATTTACAACTTGCAAACCTTACTTTATCTCTGCAGGTCTCGCCTAGCAAATTTGTTTTGGACTAGTCAAATTCAGCTTTTTAGGACATTCCTGAGTTCCACCTCTGGGCTCTCTCTCCATTCTCTATGACCAGGCTGTCTATACAGCATGAGGAATTCCTGTCATGAATTTATGACCTGCAAATTGTTGAAAATAATCATTTGGTGACAGATCCATATGGGGATGTGTTGGAGACCCTAGTAAAGGTCAAGATTATATACTTAAGTCCTGTCTGGCTGTGGCATGTATCTATGTAAACTAGATTAAGGAACATGAACAAATAAGGGCTCATGGTTGCTTCAGTCAGTTAAGTGTTGGAGTTTTGATTTCAGCTCATGTCATGATGTCACAGCTTTCAGTTCAAGCCGTGTGTCAGGCTACTCACTTTCAGCAGAGTGTGCTTGGCATACTCTTATCCTCTCTTTCCCCCCTCCCCCATAAACTCTCTCTCTTGCTCAAAATAAATAAAGAAACTTAAAACAAAAAGAACATGAACAAAGACATCAGATGGCTATTTGGCCCTGAATAAGACAGCATTCTGAAATTTGGCCCTGAATAAGACAGCGTTCAGAAAAAGAGCCTTGTTATCTAGATTGTTTCAAAGACTTACTATTTAAAATACATCGAAAGGGTGCCTGGGTGGCTCAGTGCTTAAGCATCTGAGTTCAGCTCATGAGATCTCATGGTTCATGTGTTTTAGTTCTGTGTCAGGCTCTGTGATGACAGTTTGGTGCCTGTTTCAGATGTGGTTTCTCCCTCTCTCTCTGCCTTTCCCCTGCTCTGTCTCTCTATGTCTGTCTGTCTCTGTCTCTCTCAAAAAAATAAACACTGAACAGTTTTAATAAAACAAAATACATTGAAGACGATAGGACATGGGAGGTATCTTGGCTTAAATTTGCCATAATCTGCTTTATTTTCGTGATTGGTATCCTATTAAAATTGGTAGGGTGTTTTGTTTTTCTTTTTACATCCGTTGGAAATTCTATCACAATAATGATGAGTCCTTCTACATGCATGAGGCCACTGATACCAATTTGTCTCATTACAGTTGATGTTAACATTGTTCATTGGGATCAGGGTCTCTCTGACAGATTCCCCCGGAAAATGAGGTCTCTCTCCTTATTTACAGGGGATCCTAGCCTTTGCAAATAAAGGTTTTATATTAGTCCTGGATCTCCTAAGTTGCAATTTTATTTTGTACAGTATGAAAGATATATTCTCCCATTATTACTGTTTTACATTTTCAGCAAAAGGAAACCAGTATCATATAATTACTATATGTTCATGGTCTTAAAATTTTATAATGTGTCATGGCACAAATGACATCATTTCAAGGAAATAATCAGGCATTTTTCTGTGTAAGGAAGTATTCATGATGTTTTATCTTGACTTAAACCTTCCCCTTCCTTGCGGTTCTCGGTGTCTTCACTGTGAATTAGTGATAATTCTAGAATCTGCATGGCATAGGATACTGTTGCCCACAGTTTCAAATCTGATATGTCTTCCTTAGTTTTGATTCAATAGTACTTAGAAGTGGAATTGAGGGAGCTGAATATGGAAAAGTCTTACTAAGTGTTCCAAAGAGACGAACAGGAAACAACATTTGGAAAAAGAATTCTCTATACACTTCTGTAATGTGTCCTCTCTCTACTGAGCTTAGTGCTGGATTTGAAATTGTAGTTTTTCCAGCCAGGGTCGTGTATTTTGCTATCAATAGGTCTTGCTGCCTCTAGAGTAGATCTAGTCAGGTTCTTTGGAAAATGAAATAGCCTTGTCACATGCAGAGAAAGGAGAGAGGAACCACACACCCAGGTAAGTGGGAATGAGTGAGGCAGATGACACAGTGAGGGACCTAAGTTAAAAGAGAAAACTCAATCTTAAAATGTGGTTTGGGAACCTCAGCTTGAATGGATTCTAGAAGCCCAGGTTTATTTTGCTGGTGGTCTCAGAAGGACCTTTCCTGACTCCTTCTTCCTGTGCTCCTCCATCTTCTTAGGCTTACCCTCTGTCCCAGTGACTTCCATGACATTCACAGTAACATTGAAAAGCCTTCCATAGCCAGTTAGGGACTATTTGATTGGACTGCTTCTCTGTTCATTTTTGAAGCATGTGAAAATAGGGAGTTTCTACGTGCAGGCCACAATGTGATTTACTCCTGTCCCACTAATGGGTGCGCTTGTCACCTGGAGACTTACACAATGTCTGGTACAACATCAGGAATGTGAGGTGGACTGATGCTCTCCTATCATATCTTACATAGTGCAGCCCTATCCATAGAGGCTCCGCATTGATGAGACCCAGTACTCTGTCCTCAGAAATATACTGGGAGCCTCAGTGTTTATGTTGGCCTCACAGTGGAATCATTGGCCATTTCCTGAAGACCTAATTGATGCTAGGCCCCATTAAGGCCTAAGAGCCAGAATCTTTGGGGTTGGGACATTACAGATGATAGTTCAAAAAACTATAACGGAGATTCCAATGGGAAGGCAAAGCTGAGGATGACATTTTTAACATTGCTTGTCAAAATTTCATGTATACACAAATCACTTGGGGTTCTCATTAAAAAGAGAGTCTGGGGCCCACACTCAGATATCAGGACTTCCCTATGTTTGGATGAAGGTCATTAATTGGTATTTTTAACAAGCATTGAGGTTGCTGTCCCCAGACTTCATCTCCAGTAGCACTAAGGTAGAGAAAGCAGAAGAGCACCCCAGAGTCCCTTATACCCAACCATCTTATCTCAACACAAGTACTGCTGTTGCTAGTGGAAATTACTAACAGCTTTTGGCAAGATGTTATTCTCTGCAAATCCCCTGCAAGTTGGAAAGGGACTAGATAAGGCAGTGGTATCTGAGTAAGGCTTTTCGGGGTACATATGTGTACTCCTCCAGCAAAGGGATTTTTATTAAGTATCTATCACATGCTCCAAGTGTATGAGGATGCACTGTGTCCAGGACGCTGGCCTGAGAATGTGACATTGTGCAAATTAGTCTTTCCCTAGCCATCGGAATTGGGTACACTATGTTCATTTTTGCAAGAAGATTGGATTCATGGTGAGCCTCTGGAGCAGAGAGTGATTCTCTTCTTTTGAATTATCAGTACTCTTGAAAACAATGTTGGATGTCATGGCACAAATATAGAGAGCAGATGGGAGACAGAAAGAATGGGAGGAGTAGAGCCTCTGAGGGAAATTGGATGAGTATCATTTCATTTATATATTTGGTTAATTTCCATGTGTTGAAAATCAAGGGACACCCCAGGAATGGAAGGTGGATGCTATGTGTTACCTTGGAAAAACTATTTGAACCAGAAAGGTGAAAGGGACTCACCAAATGGTAAGTGCTTTGCATTCCTTTCCCTGAATCTGAGCCTCAGGAAAGTACAACTATCAGTGGACTATTCAGGAATCTGAGCTGCTAGGAACTCTCTTCTCTGAGCTGTTCTGAGAAGGGAAGATCAAGGACTGGCAGCGGAATTTAATTTCGTGGTGAACATGTCATTGATGACAGAGTCTCTGTCATGATGACAGAGACAATTTATGACCATGCTCTGGCAGTCTCCACAGGCACCATGGAGACAGAAGGACTATTTAAGGTGTAAATTCTGGGACAGCTTAGCTGTGCCCACAATGTTAGCCCCGAAGTATGAAATTGGAATTTGTGAACGTCATAGGGTCTGCTGCAGTACTGGGACTGATGGGAGCTTGAGCGTTTATATTACACAGAATGATCCTGGATGGCCAGTCCCTGCTCCCCATCTGCTGAGGGTCACCTGCATTGTGGGAGGTGCCAAACTCGACAGATTTGCCTGCATTCTCTTTGGGCACATGTGTGAAGTTTGATAATACCAAAGGGAGAAATGAGAGAAGGCAGAAGAACTCGGTGGGATAACATTGGTGCAAGGGAGGATTGGTCTGTCCAGAGACTCTAACCCTTCTCGTTTGAAATGTAAACTCAGGTGTGTGGGCTTGGTTGAGATGGGATTCAGGGCTGGTCCTCTGGAGACCTGGGCAGATGAAGGGAAAAGCACATGACTGCAGGTTTTGGCCACAGAAGGCCAATGAGTGCCACAAGTCCTCTCTGCACATGTGCAGCACGTGGCCAGAAATTCTACCTATGCAGGCGCTGTGGGGAGCCACTACCAAAAATGGAATCTGGGAAAGTGAGGGCCAACTCACATCAGTGTCTCATGTGCATGAGCAAATGTGGGCTGAGAGAGGCAGGGAAAGGTGTCCTACTGAGTTTTATGCCCATGTTAGGAGTGGGCATGGTCTTTAGGCCATTGAGAAAGGTGCTCAAAATGGAAGGTGCTACTGTATAATGTAAAAAGATGAACTGATATATGTTTAAGTGTAAAGAGTTCACCTGGCCAGTATTTTGTTTCTTCAAATGGTTAAGCCTATTCCTTCCATAGGAGATGGTGGTCAGGTTTTCATAGAGATGATGTGGAAGCAAAGGAACGACAGTGCTGGACTGGATAAAATTTCCATAGCGGTGCTTATTTTTGGGATGCAATATTATGCAAAGAGATACTGCCCCAAAATTAATATCAGAAACCTTACAGAGGGGTATTATGGCAGAAAGAACAAATTACTTCTTTGGAGAATAAAATATAAGATAGCAATGTATATTGAAAAGCATATGAGGAAAAAATGCAGTGTATAATAGCAAAAGGTTAGAAAACAGGTTACTGTATATTAGCCTGTACATGTTGGTTTTGACAAACTATAGGCTCCTGGTTACAGGAAAGAACCATGATTTTCATCAAAATAGTGTTCTCCCACACACATCAAGAGGTTTTTTGAAATTGTCACTTAGCATTACCCCCCCCGATTACAGAAATAGGTTTTTGAATATCAACTTGTTCTCTAAGAACCCTTAAGATACAGATGTTCATAAACCTTACACAAGCTCTAGTTGAGGAACCTACAGATACACCAACATTTATGGGAAAAGGTGTTGATTTGAAAAGTGGAAAGTACTACTTGAGCTACAGAAACACACTATTCATGTACTAATTAACCAACCTGGTGGGAAAACATTAATATGTTCTTCTAAACACCATATAGCTAAAAACTCTCCACAAATGACCCTTTATTTCATAATGACTTTTGCTGAGTCCTATTAGAGACTGTGGCTTAATCTATTTGTCTAAGGATAGCTACCTGGCTTTCCTTTGGTTTTTGTTTGCATGGAATATCTTTTTCCATATCAGCACTTTCAGTCTGACTGTGTTCCTAAAGCTGAAGTGAGTCTTTCTCTTTTTTTAAATGTTTTTTTTTTTATCATTCTATTTTTGAGAGAGAGAGATAGCATGAGCAGGGAGGGACAGAGAGAGAGGGAGACACAGAATCCATAGACAGGCTCCAGGCTCTGAGCTAACTGTCTGCACAGAGCCTAATGCAGGGCTTGAACGCACAAACTGTGAGACCATGACCTGAGCCAAAGCCAGGTAGTTAACTGACTGAGCCACCCAGGCGCCCCTAAAGTAAGTCTCTTGAAGGCACCCTATAGGTGTGTCTTGCCATTTCTTTCCATTCAACTGATCTATATCTCTTGATTGAAGAATTTAATCCATTGATAGTTATTTTATTTACTTATTTATTTTAAAATCTAGTTGGATAACATAAAGTGTAGTATTGGTTTCAGGAGTACTACCCAGAGATTCATATTACACCCAGTGCTCATCTCCAAAAGTGCCTTCTCTAATGCCCATCACTCATTTAACTTATCACCCCACCCACCTCTGCTCCAGCAACCGTCAGTTCTCTATATTTAGGAGTCTCTTGTCGTTTGTCTCCTTGTCTGTTTTTATCTAGTTTTCCCTTTCCTTCCCCTGTTTCATCTGTCGTTTTTCTCAAATTCAACATAATGAGTGAAATCCTATGATATCTGTCTTTCTCTGACTGACTCACTTCACGTAGCAAAATACCATCCAGTTCCATCCAGTTCCTTCCGCATCATCGCAAGATTTCATTCTTTTTATTGTGAGTAATAGTCCAGTGTGTTTCTGTGTGTGTATACACAATATATATATGACCTCATATATATGACATCTCCTTTATTCATTAGTTGATAGACATTTGAGCTCTTCTAATAATTTGGCTATTGTTGATAGCACTGCTGTAATTATTGGGGTGAATGCACTCCTTCAAATCAGCAGTTTTGTATTCTTTTGATAAGTACATTGTAGTGTTAATTCTTCATTATAGGGTAGTTCTATTTTCAAATTTTTGAGGAATCTACCTACTGTTTACCAAAGCGTTTGCACCAGTTTGCATTCCCCTCAACAGTGCAAAAGGGTTCGCCTTTCTCTGCATCCTTGCCAAAATCTGTTGTTTCTTGAATTGTGAATTTTAGCCATTCCTTTTCTTTTTTTCTTTAAGTTTATTTATATGGAAAGAGAGAGAGAAGAGACAGCATGAGTGAGGGAAGGACGAACAGAGAGGGAGAGAGAGACCATCCCAAGCGGATGCCACACTGTAGAGCAGAGCCTGACATGGGGCTTGAACCCATGAACTGGGAGATCATAACCTGAGCTGAAAGGAAGGGTTAGAAGCTCAGCAGACTGAGCCACCCAGGTGCCTGTAATTTATCCATTCTGACATATGTGAGATGAAATCTCATTGTGGTTTTGAT